>PVKA01000664.1:0-185141 GCA_004027165.1 Ctenomys sociabilis | reverse complement strand
GTAGCCCGCTGCATAGCCCCCTGCGTAGCCCGCTGCATAGACCCCTGCATAGCCCGCTGTGTAGCCCCCTTCTAACCTCCTGCATAGCCCACCGCGCAGCCCCCTGAGCAGCCCCCTGCATGCGGGCGCCACCCCCTGGTTTCCGGCCTCACTCCTGGCACGGTAGAGGAGGCTGCTGCATTCGGGCCCTGCTAACTTTGGGTTTGATTAGGTTGCTCTTAGAGGCCACTTTCATCTGAGACGCAAGTTTCAAAGTAAATCTTTCGCCTACTTGTAGGAAAAGTATCAGCGCAGCTCACTGGTCAGCCCCTTTTCATGTGAAGCACACACCAGAACCCTCCGGTCCTAAAGCATCTTTGCTATGAACTACATTCGGTGTCTTCCTTTCCTCCTTAGGGTTCAGAGTTAAAAAAAAAAAAAAAAAAGTTATAATAGTCCAGTCTGTAGGCTGCACATAGAATTAAAGGGAACTGTTCATGAGAGCAGTGACCTTTCCAAGTTTGATCAGTGGGATTATGAAGGGAGTTATCGCTGTGCCTGCCTCGCCCCTGGGCAGTCTCTCCTCATCAGAGCCAAGCTGGGAATGTTTACAAACTCTCCAGAGCTCCATAACCATAAGCTGAGGATGGGAAATTGAATAAATATTGATTTTGAAACTGGGAAAACATTTGTGGTGGGTTATTCTGGAAATTTTTTGTATATTTGTTTTAAATGTTCACTGCAGAAAGCATTCGTACCTGGCAGGGTGCAAAGAACAAGCCAAAAGCTGTGGTGGAGGGCCTGGCTGGCGGGCTGTGCACATCGGCCTCAGCCAGAGAGCCCCTGCCTAGATTCAGAGTTGAAACAGCCCAGCGCCGGGGTAAATTAAGATCCTCACCAACGCCCTCTTTTCCAAATCTTGTTTCCAGAACTCGCCCAATAACATGAGCCTGAGCAATCAACCGGGCACTCCGAGGGATGACAGCGAGATGGGGGGGAATTTCTTAAACCCTTTTCAGAGTGAAAGTGTAAGTATTTCCTTGGCTATATTACTATATCTGCCTTTTATTTCTGAAGATCTTCTGTTTGAGTAAAGGCATAAAGCCATTATCATTGCTGTGTATCTAGAGTTTAAATAGCTAATCTTTTAAAAGTTAGGCACTTCAAATGGAATTTCTTCGAGAAAAATTGAAACAATGTTTCTCTAGTGTCGGCTTGTGCTCTCAGTTACAGAAACAGTAATGACAACTTCTGCCTAGTCAGCATGCCAGCAGTGGGCTGGACCGGGATGGCTTGGCCGGCTGATCCCTCCCCCATGGTGCCGTGTCCTGACGCATCACAGGGCTTCCAAAGCCAGGCCTCTCTTTGTGCTGTCCGTGGGCTGGGGAAGTCATCTCCAGGTGCTTCATCCCTTCCCACGCACGACAGCACTGGCCCACCAGCTGTGGTGGCCGAGATGGATGCCCGTGCCATTGCCCCATGTGGTGGCCAAGTCATTTCCCATGCTTCCATAGAATGGGCAGCACCGAAGGGGAAGCATAAATTCTTCCATTCGTTCGTTCAACAAACAGTCCAGAGTGCACATCTCGTGCCTTGATGGTGTGCTGGGTGCTGGAGAGAGCAGGAGCATAGGGCAGTGAGTTTTAAACTGCTGTTTCACACTAAAAGCACTTGCAGAGTTGTAGAAACACCCTTTCCAAGCACCATGTGCCTGCAGTTTCTTTTACTTCTTGGTCACAGCCCACCACCTCTGAGGAACATGGCATTCCCCACCTTGATATTTTATCATTGTTAAAACTGGGAAAGCCTGTTGCCCTGTAGTTGACTTGCAGGGTATGTATGCACAGCGAGGACAAGGAAAATACACAGTCTTATGATAAATCAAGCTGCTCGTGATGAGGAAATAGGAAAAGCATGAGAAACTACATAGTTTCATAATGCTACAGTATAGGAACTTTGGCTCAGGGTCCTATCATGGGTTTACTATGCGACTAATAAGTAGAGATACATATTTCCATTTTTATAGCTCTCCCAGCAACAATGTAATATAATACTCCATGAGGCATAGGATAAATCACTTCAGTTCAGCCTTTACTGAGTCTGCTGAAGCCAAAGCACTAGGTTATGGATGGGGTTTTCTGAGATAAGCATAACACATCTTGTCCCGAACGCCCAATAAGAAAGATGGGTGCTCATATAACTAACAAAAGCACCTTTCAGAATGGTGGTGCTGTACCACTCCACACACAATAGCCAAGAAAGGAAATCACAGGGAGGGCTCCCTGGCTGGCACATGATGAAGACAGTGAGGACTGCTGACCCACATCCACAGTGAAATGCTGCCCAACCATAGAAAGCATGGAGCCATATTAGCACAACCTGGATGTAATGGGGAGACATTGTGCTACATGAAATGAGACAGGTGCAGAAGACAGGCCTGGCCTGGCCTGGCCTCGCCCATAGGCACAACCTATATGTCCTTAAGCGCCTGAAGCTGAACGTAGAATGCCGACCCCAGAGCCGGGAGCTGGCTGGGAAGACAGACCCACGGTCCAGCAAACCAGGAGAGGTGAGAGCAGACATGCGGTGATGGTCGCATCACCAAGAGTGGCTGCGCTGTGTATTCCCAAAAATGAACCAGGAAGGTTTGGAGGCATTCAGTGTAAAGCAGTGGCAGGGTTGGCGGAAAGGGATGTGTTGTCCCATCCCCATGTGAGCGCTGCAGTGGAGCAAGAGTGGAAACATCACATCGCATTCCGTAAGTGGGTACCATTTTCTGTGCCATTTGAAACATAAAAATATAAGACAAGGGGCAGCCAAACAGCTCAACTGATTAAAGCGCCTGCAAGCAGGTGCAGGGGCTGGGGTTTAATCAAGCTGGCCTTGAGCTCATTTTGTAGCCCAGGCTGGTCTGTAACCCACCACATTCCTCCTGCTTCAGCCTCCTGCGTGATGGGATTCCAGGTGTGCACTGCCACGCCCAGCTTAAAGCAGAGTCTATGTGACTTTATAACGAGTGGGATTCACCCCCACCCCCCACCCGAGCTGTCACTATGACTGCAGTGTTGTAGGGCTGCAGGGTTTGAGGTTGGCCTTAGAGGACTGGCGTGGGGAGCAATCTCTCGGATGCAACAGGACTGGAGGAGCTGCTACAGAATGGACACCAGCCCCCCGTTTTGGCCCCAGGTCCGCAGCAAATGTGTGCTGGGAAGGGGGGCAGGGCTCACCCCAAATGCCTTGGCCAGCCTTCACCCCGAGCAAGGACAAGGCAGCATCAAGAGCAGCGCCTTCTCCTCTTCCCCTTCTCTGGCCCACAGCAATGAAGTCACAGAAGGAAAGGTGCGGGCCGCGGGTGAACAGGCCAGCCCGCCCTGCACTGGCCCGGCTGTCTGCGGGGCCAGAGTGCTGACCTGGGAATGGCCACTGTCACGGGAGCTCTTTGCCCCATAACCACACCGCTCCTTGTAGATGTGTTCAGGGAGAAGGGAAAGGAAGAAGGGGATTCCAGCTGACAAGCCAACAGCCTTGCCCTGCTGAGCGAGTAAGCTGTGAGGTATCCTCCTGACGCTGCCATCAGTGAAACACAGAACTGCTGCGAGATTCAAACAGAAACATTTTCCAAGAAATGCAGTCGCAAATGCAAGTGTTCTGAATGTGCTCCGTGGAACTGAACGGCACACGCTTTACTTTGGAGCCGGCTGCAGCGTGGGATCTGTTGCTTTTCTTTTTTTTTTTCTTTCAGAACCGAGGATTGGACTCAGGCCTTGAGCTTGCCAGGCAAGCACTTATTCTACTGAGCCATCTTGCTTTCGCCTCAAGTGAAACCCCAGAGGTCGCTGGTACAGAGCCTGTGTCCGCGATTGCACGTGTGCAGCTTCCTTCAGCCGCCGGGAAGCTAGCGCCCAGCCCAAAGTCAGGGGCCCGCCGGGCCAGCACGCTGGACAGCGCAAAATGCTCTGGGACGGGTCAGGGGCCCAGCCTCCTGGGGTCGGGATCAGAGCGATGCCTTTCAGTTCAGAAAGCACAGATGCCCCCTAGTGTCCACACTGGATGACATATTTCTGAACGCACAGAGTACAAAGTGATCAAGCTCAAAAAACAGATTTTTGTGCTTTTTCAAGAGAAGAATCAGTTGATCTAATTTCCTGAATTACTTGAGAAAAGTATTTTCCTGTTGTGTTGACCTGTAATCATCTAAGCACAAATAATATTAAAATCTTAGTATCAGACAGGACTGAGACGGTCCTAGGTCTCTAGGAGAGGAGAAATCGCATCAGCCCTAGGAATTTTAAGCATTCACATAAACCCCAAATGTATTTCACTTTGTCTCACAGTGGCAGAACTGTTCCCTATTTCCCGCTAAGAGATAAAACACAGACACAGAGGCAGAAGTGCAGTGGGAACTCAGGGGTCCTTGAAGGGCAGCCCTGGAGTTTAGGTCACTGCCCAGTGCACTGGTAAATGCTCTGGTGTGGCAGGCTGTGCCCGGAGCGGCTGTAACCAGGACTCACAGTGCACAGCCAGGTGGGGCCATCTCAGAATGCGCACACATGGACCGGCTCTGCATGGCCAGTGTGATCTCTGTCCTGTATGCGTGTGCTGTGTAAAATTTTAAAACATCACCTGAGCAAATTTAACATCTGCAGCATTTAGTTTTGCTAAGTAAGAACACTGCTGAAAGTGCCCTAGGAACCACCTAGGGACACACAGACTCACAGGGTGGTCCCAAAACAGGCAAGCTGCTAGGAATAGGGAAGCCATGGTCTGTGCCCAAGAGCCACGTAGTGGGCAGCACCTGGAGACCGGAGGCAAGTCTCCGCAGAGTGCCACAGCGTGCTAGGGCTGTGGGTATGACTTTCCACTTAGCACCTGTGCTTCTTCTCCTGGGAAGACGCAAGCCCTATGGCACACGGCACACAGCCCCTCCTGCTCTCATACCCTGCAGGCTCTCCCGGGAGCCTGGCTTCTCTTTCTCCTCTTCCTGTGAAGCAGCTCACAGCTCACAGAAGCCAGGAGGGTGAGTGGCCTGCAGCCCAAGGCAGGCATGCAACAGACATACAGCGACTGCCTGGCACATGCCTGAGCACCTCTGTAGCTCCGAGGCCTGCAAGCTTACGGCCTTCGAGCCCCCCATTTTCTGGAGTTACTTCCTGGAGTGCAGGCTGACCATCCTGCTGACTCAGTCTGGCCCCCACTTGGTCATTCTACTCTGTTTCTTCCCTTAGTTTTTTCCTTGTGCAAACCTACCTCCTAGTGTCTCATAGAATTAGGAACAGATTATGAATTTCCTGCAAGATTTGCTTATGACTTTGAAAACAGCTCAGGTTTAAAATATTGCCAGTTGTTAGTGTTAACAGCTAGTGGTAACCAAAAAAGAACTGGAGGTCTGTGTTTGCCCCTATGTGAATTTAACAATGTACATAGAATGAAAATGATTATATGTATTTTACATGATCTTCTAATGCTTTATAAGCTATATATGAGCAAATTGGAATACTTAGAAAGAAAATATTCCAGAACTTTTGAAATCTCCATTCTTCATCCTATTCAATAAGTGAATTTTCACAATGGAAATAACTGTGACTCACCCAGAAATAGTTTTAAACATTTCATCTGAGGCTGCATGCAGCTCGTGGCTGTCCCAGTCACCTGGAAGAAAGTCACCTGGCTGCCAAACCCCGAGCTGCAGTTCCTCTTGTAAATAGCAGCATGTAGAAAGCACTCATGCATGTTTTCCTGTGTCCTCTGGGATGTTCAACTTTTTAAGTGTGTAAATGTGTGAGTGCTCGCAGCATGTAACAACCATGCTGGCGGGGAGCTGGCACACACACAGTATCCGTGGACTCTCTTGTTGCTTATTCCTGCCCCTGAAAGTAAATGTCAGACTGGTTCTGTCTTGTCAAAGACTGGGTAACTCACTGGCACATGCTTGGTGATTTGTGCTGGGACTGCAAGGTGCCGGGAGGCTGTGGGGTACACTCCCCTCCTTTCGGCGGGGCCTGGGACCCCCAGTCAACAGCTCCTGGCTGCTTTGCTCTGCACCTTTGCCATGCTGATCAAAAGGAGGAGACACTTGTCTTCAGACTGACCCTGCTTTCACTTCTCAGGCCACCTCCCCAGGAGTGAACCCTGGGCCTTTGCCCTGAGAGACATCTGTAGCCCTTTTTAAGTTATTATTATTATAGCTAGTTTGAAGCATGGTCTCACTAAGTTGCCCAGGCTGGGCTCCAACTTGCATCTTCCTGCCTCAGCCTCCCACAGTTCTGAGCTCTGGCTCAGTTTCCCTTTTTACACCCCTATTCACTGTTACCTAGCAGAAAGGACAGTCAGCTGTGTGCTCTGCTTCCTTGAACTGAGAGCAAGCTGGCAGCTGTGAAGGGGCCTCCATGCATATCTCCCTTACGGATCTGGAGAACCAACCAGGTCCCTGAGGCCGCCGTCCTCCTCTGCCCACGCTTGGCACATTCTTGGGGCACCCATGGCCTGAGTTCACCAGCTCTGCTGCCCCAGGGACCTCCCACTTGCCGAGACTCGTGCTCAGCTCAGTGCTGGCCAGCCCCTGCCCTGAGCTCGCAGCCCGTCCCAGCTGGGTGGCATCCAGCACCCCTCCATCCTGCAGACTCCCATCCCCTGGGTGGTCCCTGCCCTAGCTGAGCCCTCTCCGTTCAGAGATCTGGAACGCTGCTGTCCGATGTGGCGGCTACTTTCACTGATGGAAAGGATATGAGATGGGGGCACTGAGAGGAGAGGAAGGGTTGAGCCAGGAAGGCGGTGGCACTGCCTGTGCACCCACACAGGTGTGCGCAGAAGTACTTTAAAAATCAATAAAAGGTGGAAAGAATGGCGGCTGCTAGCTTGGTATGGATATTTAGGTGTAAATAAATGAAGGCCCTGCAGCCTGGAGCCACTGGCGCCATCCACAAAACAGCTGCCGTATCCCTTGCTGATAGTTGGTGAGACCACTTTCTCCAGTGTCTGAAAGCCTGGTGACATTCAGCAGCCTCATGAAACTGACAGCTAAGCACATCACACCTGTTCCCTACTCTCACCCCAGACAACATGGCTTAGGTGAGCAAGGTGTGAAGCAGCCGCTCAGGATTCTAACTGTGAAAGGGAAAACATCTCAGGCACCCTGGGGTCAGTTTGCTTTGATTCTCTCTGCTGTTAACCTAGCATTTTACAGATCCAGGGAGGCTAGGGTGTAGCTCAGTGGCACAGTACCTGCCTGGTGAGTGTAAGGTTCTTCCAGTTCCAATCCCCAGAAACAACAACAGCAGAGAGAGAGAGAGAGAGAGAGAGAGAGAGAGAGAGAGAGAGAGAGAGAGAGACAGGGTTTTCAGGGTTTTATGTTTAATTCTTCCAAAGCCCCTGGGTGCTATGCCTAAACCATTTCCTTGCTCTAGGTTGTCAATTCTTACCTGTCCCCGTTTGCAGTGTGTAGTGGTTCCATCCAGCCTGGGCAGCTGGGCACACGCAGAGCGCATCTTGTTGTGTCAGGAAGAACCTGAGTGGGCTGTGAAAGAACTGCTGCTAAAGTGCGCTTGTCTCTCCCCAGTACTCCCCGAGCATGACGATGAGCGTGTGACACCCCAGCCCGGGACACGCCGGAGGCGCCCCCTCCGCGGAGCCTCCCGAGAGCCTTCCTCACCGCAGTGTACAGCGTACAGATCCAGCCGCGCCGCGCCAACCCGTTTCTGCCCTGCTCTCTCCCCTATTTTGTGAAGAAAGCGGGTCCAAATGCAATTCAGACAACTGCACGGAGCGGCACAGTAGAATTGCCTGAGACCGAACTGCAAATAACTGTCTGTGTATGTGTGTGGGCAGGGGATGCGCCAGGTGTGCAGGTGTCGCGCACACGCACCGCGCGCGCATCGGCCCGCGGGACATTGTAAAATATGACATGACATCTTACGTAGAAACCAGTAGGGACTTTTATTCCATTCTTTTTTTCACGTTTACATTTTAATTATTAAAAGTGGCTCCTGCCCCCTCCTTGAACAATTTTGTGCTGTGTATATCACTGCTTTATATAAGTTATTTTTTAAGGTGAACTCAGATGTTATGGTTTTGTAAATGTCTGCGATCATGGATAGGAATAAAATCGCTTATTTGAGAGCTTTCATTAAATTGTGTCTGATGCAAGTCACCGTGAACCTCAGTGTGCTGTCTCAAGTTGGGCGCGGGCACAGCCCCGTGCCTGCGTCACGCTGGCATGTCGGACCCTCTGGGAAGGCGGCCTGGCACTTCTTCTTAGAGGAAAAAGAACACTCCAATGGGAGAGTCGCTGGGGCCCCGCAGCACGTGCCCGCAGCAGCTGCTTTAGGGGTGTTCTGGGATTATTTGTCTAGATGACACGGAAATCACCACTTAGCCCAGATGACCCAGAACGCAGCCGTGAAGCGACAGGGGTCATCATGTTTTAGCAATGTTTCTGCTTAGCATATTAAGCCCAGAAGTGGTAACAAAACCACTGGCTTGACCTGGCCTTCTCCGGGTAGATGTTTAGTGACTCACTGGTGTGAATGCTGTCTGGCTTTGCTTCCAGTGAAGACAGGCTCACGACGTTGCCAGCGGACACTGTGAAAAGGATGGGCCTCAGCACAGTGGCGGAAGAGTTACTGGGACGCCCGGCGTGGCCAGGCTGCCGCTGCTGCTGCTTCCCCCAGACCCAGCTGGCAGTCAAGGCCCTGTCCTTTCAATGTCCCTCCTCCCTAGGGGCCAGGGCTGGCTCATACTCTGAAGCGCACGCCTGTAGGAACCTAGCTTCTTCCAGCTATGGAGCTCAGTGTCACTGTGTACTGACAGTTCAGAAAAAAATGAAAAGTGCTAGGAAGAAAAGCTGATCCCTTAACAAAGCTCCTGACTATGCTTTCCAGATCTCTAGGTCGTGTTTCATTGTATGTACAGAATGGCAGAGTCATACTAAACAATGTGAAGACCCTCACCCACGACTGGACGATAATGTGGGGACCCTTTGCATTCCAGTGGTGACACCGCTCAGTCCTACCTAAGAGGAGTCTCCTCTTTCCAGGGCTCCTGGTCTCTAAGTAGAAATTCACCACATACTTGCCAGTGTAGCCTACATGGCTGATTTCCCTTCAGTCTGTAATAATTTATTCCTCCTTAAAAGTACAGATTTCACATGTACATGACATGGGTGCCACACAGAGCTGCTTAAGGAGATAAAAGAATGGGATTAAATTTATGTTGCAGATTAAAACTGCAAAGAAAGGGGCTCCAGCTAGCAGCACATGTGTCCAGCCCCAGAGGCCTACCATGGAGGGCTCAGAACCTCCAGCCAGGCGCTGCGGGGGGTGCTTTGTGCAGACACCTGACTTCCCAAGGCCAGCTGCAACTGCCACTTCTTGTAATAGTGCTACAAAGACAGTTCTTTGATTATGCTTAATCTTATAATGGCAGAATTGTTAAGACATTTTGTTAACTGTCCTGCATTGTTGATAATCTTGAATTTTACTTTTCTTTTCTTTTTTTTTTTTTTTTTTTTTTTTTTTTGCCTTCAGAGAAGATGTTGTTTCTAATCACAAAGAATTCTGGGCTTGATTTGCTTGCTATTATTTCGATATAAACCGGGAATATGAGTGGTACTGTGCGTCCCATTATTTCTAACATACTCGGTCAAAAAGATAAAATTTGTTTTTAAGATATAGCAACAAGTTCCTCATACGTATTTACTTCTATTTGGTTCTTGAAAACAAGACTTAAAATAGCTACTTCAGATTATTTAAATTTTCCTGAAATAGTTATTTTTGAGGAGAAAATTGTATTCAAGACAACTAGTATACAAAAACGCATACTTTTTATATCCACACAATTTGCTCATGTACTGATCATCTGAGCATTAATTTTTGTTTAGGTTTTGGGTCCCCTAGCCTGCTTCTCCCACTTTTCTACCTGTACAAGTGTATGAGTGCCACTCTCCATATGTGACATCTGCCACCAGGACTGTCCCCATAAACCTAACCTCCATATGATAGTGTCAGCCGCTCTCACCTACCCTGGACTTGAAATGCACACGGAATGCTAGTGAAAGTGTGGCTTCTTCTTGTTTTCCTTTGTTTTCTGCTCAGCTGACTGCAGTTGGAAGTGCACATCATTCTTTCTGAGCCGGGCCTGGCTTTTCACCGGCTCCCCCACCCCAGCTGTCCTCAGAGCAGTGGCCAATGGTCCATCGACCTGGGGATGCCACACAGTTTGTGGAAGAATCAGTGTCCCTGTGAGGAAGTGTTGGCTTGGACTCTACTTCTGAGAACAGGAGTTTTACAGCATCTGAGATAAAGATTTCTCAATCATCAAAAGACTCATAAATCTCTTCTAGTGCTCCAACCATAGAAAGTGCCCCCAAACACCTCTTTTCTTCCAGGGACAAAATGAAAACAACTTCTACTTCTGTTTGTATGATTCTCTGAAATATCTGAATCCCATTACACTCCATAGGGTCATTTAGTTCACATGTTTGCTTTCATTTAGATGACAGCAAGTGACAATAAAAGAGCCCTGTCAGGGCATGCATAAGCCCCACCTGTCACCCTTGTCTTCATCTATTGGCCCCAGAGAGAGCCACAGCCCAATCCCTGGTGCAGCCCCCTCTGTCTTCCCTGGCCCGCTCCTGGGGCCCGCCTACCCAGCCTGTCACCTGCCTAACTGGTGCCACTCATCTCCACAGGCAGCCAAGGTCCTAGTAATTTTCCAGAGGAAGTCATTGCAGGCTCCAGTTTCTAATCACCAGCGCTAATTCTAACCAGCACCCAAGTCATGGCTACATGACTTTGGCATGCATGACAGTCTTTTCAACACTGGTTTTCCTTCTTTTCATGTACTGTAATTCTTTATCCTAAACAGCACTATTTGATACAAATAGATCATACATAGGTAATGTGAGGAGGTGATGTCTAATATGGACAGAGTTGTTGTATACTTTCCAGAAATATTAGTCTTACTTATGTTTTGTATTTGCCATGAGGAGCGGGTGTCTGTGTTTTTGCCTAAAGCAGTGGTACCCAGGCCTCAAGCCTTTGTACAAATCTCCCTAGTCTGTGAACTGTCCCTTGAGAAGTGCTATGAAGGAGTGCTGGATCCTGGTCATTAGACTTCCATTTGGCATGCTACATGTGTGCGCGTCTGTGTGCTTGGGTTGGGGTGGTAGCCGGAAGTTTGCTCACCAAACTCTACCACACACCATGACTCCCAGTGTTCTGTAGCTCAACTTGTATTCTTTTCTTTGGCAACTCTGCATCTCCAGGAAAGGAGCAGGCAGGAGACACAGAACGGAAAGGGGCTGCCTGGCTCCACCATGGCGTCCCCAGACTCAGGCCCAGCACCCTGTCAGCTTGTCTGTGCTGGACCTTTTTCCTGGTGGTGCATGTCTAAAGTCAAGGGCTCAGATGATCATTTCCTCCTGGCTGTTTCACTGATCTTGCCAAGCACATGCAGGTATTCCAGGGTGTTTTATGTACACATTCGTTTATAAGAAATAAATTGGCGGTACTCATTAATTTCACCAGAAGCAGGCACTTTACCATGAACCATCGCTCAGATTGAAGAGGAAAAGGTGCCTGGGTCCACTTTCATTCCATTTCTGGACTGTATTTGCAAGAGAAAATCTCAGCTGAATAGTCTCCCAACAGTTTCCTCTAGTCCATTTTCTCTGTTAATTTAGTGTAATTGGTTTTCCTCCATAGAACAATAACGTCTGTAAGAAGTTTAAATGTATTTTTGCTCTCTACACCTCTAATAATGAAATATAGTGTTCTGTATAGATATTATGAATGCTAAAGTGGGACACTGTGCTTCACGCATTTGGCAACAGCCTGTCTCGTCCCTCCTGGCACATGTACTGGTCCTCATCAGCATAGATGTTTGGCTCACGTCTACCAGCCCAGTCATTGAAATGTTACCATCTGCTCCTACAATACTTAGCATTTCATGTGTAAGATGAGATATGCTATGAACATAATATAGACAAGTATTAATAGCCACAGAAAAAATTACTTAAAACATTTATTCCCAGTTAACGTTGCAGCTTTATCCCGCTTGCCCTTCCACACCAGGTGGCTTAGGATCTTCAGAACATAACACCACATGATGTCTAAGTTTTCATCCTATCTTGGTGAAACTGCTTAGTTAGATGGAGTTAACCATCTATTTACTAGAAAACAGCAAATCCAAGTCTGTCCAGTGCACAAAATTTAACAATGATTCCACTTTCAATTTTGCAGAAGCAGAGCTCTGCATATAAATGGCTGATAGAAATCTGTGCCTGGCTTCCTATTGGTTGCATTTCAAAATGCTTCACTTTCCTTTTCCTTGCAAGCTTACAAACAATGTTAGGATGCAAACTGAAGCAGGTGCCACTGTTTCAAACATAAAAAATGGAGAAGTCTTTACAAATAGAATTCTTTACTCATGATAGCCATCCCTTATGGAATTGTTTAATTTTATTGTGATTTTAAGATGTTGAGATATTTTCTTATAACATGTGTTAAATTGTTATTCATAATGTCTTCCTGGAAAAATTATTTGTAAGACTTTTATAAATGCACAATTTATGTACAAATATAATGGAATCTGGGGTGACTCAGTAATCGATTCTTAACTTGATAATGGCCATCAGCTACCTGACATACTTTGTAAATCTGCTCTGTGTGTGTGTGTGTGCACACGTGCGTGCATGCACGTGCACATTTTCACATGTACATTATTGTGTTACCCTCCAATGGATTCATCACTTCATGTTTTTGTAGAAGTACCCAAGCTATTCATGTAAAGGGACAAGGTGCCAGACGAGGTGCACACACCCTCTTCACTTGGCATGTCTTCACATTTTATTCATATAAATACAGCATTTCGTTTGCAGTTTCTGCCCTTTCATTTCTAACCTCTCCTTTGATCCTTACTAGAAAAGTAAAGAAATCATTTGTATAAAGCCAGTACCAGTGGCTTCAGAGTGGCAGTTCAGAGCACGGCTAGTGTGGTAGTCTGTGCAGATGTCAGACTGGACATTATGACTTGAATCAAGATACAGGATTTTATAATATCGCTATTTATATGCATTTTTTAAAAATGGTGATTGGCTGGCTCTGTGTGGTCAGATATTCTTTGAAAGTCAAAAATATGTTATTGGCAAAAAAAATTCCTGTGAATAGAGAAGATTTGACTATTTTTATTCCAAGTAGAACTACATGCAATACAGAAATCTGAAGTAATTATGCAGATAATTTTTTAATACTGTATTTTCCCTCAACTTCTTTCATGTTTCGGGCAAACTACACAGATGTTTGTCTCAGTTTACAATAAACATTTGCCCAAAGAAATTCCAAAGTAGATGCTTTACACTGTTGTACAGATGAATCCAAGGATGAGGGGAAGAGGTGTAGCTGGAGTAAGAGTGATCTGTGGGAATGCATACCTCACACCTTCAACAGATGGCTGAGCAGTGGTTCCACATGAGTTATGATGGGCTTGACTGGAGCAGGCTGTTCAGTCCAGCGCCGCTGCCGACTGGTACACAGTGATGGCTACGGGAGGTGTTAAGCCCACTGTCTGGGCCATCTGCCCTAAGGGCAGATGTTTCCCCAAGTTCCCAGATGTCCGGGGCCTGCAGGGCAGGCAGCAAGGCCACAGAGGCTGCGTTCTTGACTTGGGCATGTGCAGAAGCCATAGGTCCGAGAATTTTCCTGGAAGTTTTATTTCAACTATTTCTAATTTTGCAACAGTGGTGTTTCATGGTAGAAACATTATGCAGACTGGAGGGGGCTGCATGATGAATAAAGGCCAACAGAATCTGTTTAACTCTCTGTAGCTTCTTGTGCAGAATGAGCTAGCTAAATAAGGCAGACTGAAGCGAAGGAGATGAGTGTGTCAGCCCCAGCTCCGAGTGTGCCCAGTAGTGAAGGGAGAGTCCTCGGGTTCTGGTGCACATCAGCATAATGTTAACTTCAAAACTCAGCATAATCTGTAACAGTAAAGAACCCTCTATGACAAAAGATGGATCAAATTGAAGAACAAATGTAGGCTTTATTCCCTAGAAAGCAGGGTGATGAGAGTTTGGTGTGGCTTTTTAGGAAATCCTCCAGCCCATGACACTGCAGCTGTCAGTGTTCAGCGGCCCCACTGCCAGCGGAGCTGCCCTGCCCTCAGTGTGGGGCCCTGCCCTGCCACAGCACATCTCTCCAGGAGCAATGAACTCAGATTCACACCAGGCTGGGCCTTTGCCACTGACACTCCACACGTGCCCTGGGGAGGGAGTGTCACTCTCCCTGCCTCTACAATAATGTCACGTGTTCTAAATATGCTTTTACTAAAAGATGAGTAATCATAGATACTGTGTAAGCTAATATTGGTTTCATAAAGGAATTCAGCAGTGCTTGTATACCATACAGAAATATCTTATGAATTGAAAAAGTAGCCTTTATGTAATCTTTGATATTACAGTGCTTGCTGTTCCCATCAAGTTAGCAGTCATTCACTGAAGGGACAGCACTCCTCATGGTCTCAAATGTGTCTTAATAGAACAAACACATCCATCACTAAAAGTGATGCGAATTTTAATATCACAACTCAGCATGCTGCTAAAACCAGCTTCTAGACACATTTTTATCTATTTGCTTCTAGATAACCAGCTTCTAGACACATTTTTTATCTATTTGCTTCACATTTGTTTTAGAAGCACCCACCTCGCCACAAGTTTTTGATCAAATGAAAAATTCAAGAGTTGAACTCAAATCCATTTTTTAAAAAAGATAGCCCAACTGCTACTTTTCAGAAATGTAGACTTACATGAAAGTGTTAGATGAAAATGAAGGCCTGGTAATCAGCAGAGCTCTCTCTAGTCCCAAACTTTCATGTGCAGTGGAAGTTTGTTTACAATAAATAAAAAGTTTCCTGGTTTATTTGATAGACAGTGTTGAGTCGTGTCATGTTTACTCTGACTGAGTTCTCACACTGGGCCAAAAAATCCATATTCTGTTTGCCCTCCATGTGAATTAAATCCCGGAAGTGCGTAAACTCAGCCAAATGAAGAGCGTTCAAGCAGACAAATGATTAAATCACAACTCTTCCATTCGAGTGGCAAAAGTAGATGTGCTGATTTCTAAAGAATAGAAAATTAGCACTTCCTAAACCTAATGATTAATCACCAGATAGACCCATAGACTCTAGCTCCGAAGTTAGATGCAGACCAGTGAGTTCCTAACCTATTGTAGGGGCTGCATTCTGAAGACAAGCATTTACTCTAGCTTTATAAGGTGCATTCTTTTGCAGGGATCTCCATTGTGTTTGCCATAAAAGCTACGTGATTCCAACTTTTTTCGGATACAAATGGCAAAAATTAAAACCCTGCAAATAGATGAAGTTGGGAAACAGGGAGTTCATCAAAAGGGAGTTGCAAAAAGAAAAATAAGGAAATAAATCTAGCTTTGGAGAGAGCACATGTGCACACTGATTATTGATGGAGGTCACCTTTCAAAACCTTAGACTAAATGCTTTCTTATTCCACAAATGTTAATATCTTTCCATTTGGTTAAAAGACAATGATTAGCTTAACTATTCACAAGGTGCTTAGAGTTTAGTTATTTGGCTACAGGTTTTCACTCTCAGTGATTGTGTTAAAAGAGTATATCAAAAAATTCTCAGGTGCTCACTTCAGCAGCACATACACTAAAATTGGAATGATGCAGAGAAGATTAGCATTGTCCCTGTGCAAGGATGACACGCAAATTCAGAAGCATTCCATATTAAAAAAAGATTCAGGATTAGTTATTAGACCAATCAATGATGTGAAAGACGTGGTTTCTGACGATGTTTGTATGAGGATCTGTTTGAACAGAAAACAACCCATGCAATTTGTCCTGTAAACATAGCTTCATAAAATTGCTTTTCCATTAGCCTATCGTTACTCTCCTAAGAGTTATAACCCAGGCAATGAGATGTGAAAGAGGCTATGCAAGCTTCTTTGACCTTGATGGTCCAAGAAAGGATGAGTAATAATATTCAAAAAGATATCAGAGAGAAGGGCCAGGGAGATCTACTTACCTACAGGGTGGCTACCTCTGTCCACCTTCGGAAGAAGAAACTGCTCACCCACCTGAGCAGGGAAGTCTTGCTCCCATTGCTACAAGTTTGGCAGCCCATAGCAAACAAGGCTCTGACTTCTCTTTCTCCCTGCCTCCACTTCTTCCTATCTGTGTTTGTCTGTTTTGATAGTCTCACTACAGTTTGATCTGGCCTTGAACTCACTATGTAGCCTAGGCTGACCTCAAACTTACAGCGATCCTCCTGCCTCAGGCTCCCAAGTGCTGGGGTTATAGGTGTGTGCCATCACTCAGGCTTTTTCTCTTTTTAGTGCTGGGGACAGAACTGTGGCTCCTGCACATAGTAGGTAAGTGCCACAACTTTGAGCTATTTCCCCAGCACCTCAAAGCCATATTAAGGTGAAAGAGATGGAAGGAATGTGGGGGATGGGTGAAAATTTCAGCAAAGGGACAACAAAGCCCTTTTTCTTTGCACAATAAGAACATGACATAGGAAAGGCACTGGGTGGTGAAGAAATGAGTTACGCACCGTGCATTATCATGGCTAGCTGACCTCCAACGATTGATAAGAAATTCACATATTGTATGAGTACAGATCCTCTCTCCTCTTCCTCTTCCCCTCCCTCCCTTCTTTCCTTCCTCCCCACTTCTCCTCATTCATGTTAGAGTCCTGCTGTCTAAAGGAACTGCACTTAGTCTTACAGACGAAGTACTGTATAGGGTCATCAAGACGATCAGAGCTTCACAAGTAGCTGCTAACTTGCAAGGATTCATGTAGCTGTTGAAGCACCTCCTTTATTCTTAGGAATGGAGGCACTAGCAGGTGGACTCTGATCTCTTTATGGAAGATTAGTGAGCTAACAGGCCCCTCCCCCATGAAAAGACAGGTAACTGCAGAACAAGCAATATAGAACTAAATGCTGGGGCCAATGCTAATGACCCTCCCAATTACTGACATCTTTCCTATGTGGATTATTACATCTGATAAAAAGAATCTCATTTCTGGACTGGACAGTCTCTCAACATGTTGACTTCAGGACTGACCCTCCTCCCTTCTTCTCTACCTTAGGATTATTTTTGTGCTCAAACCAGCACCCAGCTGCCCTTCCCAATCTGTCTCCATGGAACCCTTGCATGCTCCCTGGAGTCCAATTGTAACAGTGTTGGTAAACAGCACTCACCAAACAATAGGCGTAATTTCTGAAGAGGGCCACATGCCTTAGCACAGTGGTGGCAAACCTGTGGTTCACAGAGCTACTTTCAGGATGCAGACCAAGTCACTCCACCTTCACCCCAGCAGTCAAGCATCAGATAGCAGTATACACACAGGCCATGTGATGATGCTCAGAAAGGAGTAGCAGCCCCAGGCAATTATGTTACAAACTTTGACTAGCTACAACTCATCTGAGTCTTAACACCATAGTCAGTGTCCAGCTAAGGAGATATGTGAGATATATATATATATATCTCACATATCTCCTTATCTCACATATCTCCTTTTGCAGCATATATGCTGCAAAAAGGGGGGGAGAGAGATTTTCTTTTCTTTTTCTTTTTTCTTTCTTTTTTTTTTTTTTTTTAGGTGAAACCGGGCATTGAACTCAGATCCTTGTGCTTGCCAGGGAAGTGCTTATTTTACTGAGCCATCTCCTCGGCCCTGAGATTTTCTTTCCTTCCCTTTTGTTTCTGTTGCTTTTACTGTCTTCCACTATCATGAGCAGTTGCCACTGAGCTATGCCAACCTGCTTTGGAGCCAGCTGAAAAAGGCCTGAAACCTCCACAAACTGTGAGTTAAATAAACCTTTCCCCTTTCATTGAGTGCTGAGTATTTTGTCTCAGCAATGAAAAACAAAAAAAAGAAAGAAAACAGGATTTGGTACCAGGAGTGGGGTCCTGGACAATACCTGTCATGTGATTAAAGAGCCTTTGGGAATGGCCTCTGGGAAGAGATTGGAGAGGTTTGGAGATGTCACTTGAAAGAGTAGCACTAGAACACCTTAGGCTGTTATGTATGGGAGATTCTGGCCAGAGCTCAGAAGACCAGAAAGCTGATAGAGCTCCTGCTGGTAAAAACCAGGCCCAGGAGGTTTCTGCTAAGAAGAAAAACAGCATTGCCTGTTGGACTCCAGATGCTATGTGTTATGGCTTGGAAGAAAGTTTGTCTGCAAATGCAGACCATGTATGTGTACAGAGATTTTTGCCTAAAACTGAGATTAAGGGTAGCAGACTACTCTGGCAGAAGAAATTTCAAGGCAGTCAAGTATTGTGGCTGTGGAATGACTACTGTTTGGAACTTTTAGCCAGATATGTGATGAGAATCAAGGGCCAAGAGCCCAGAAGAATGGTTTAAAACATTGCAAGTTTGGCCAGAAAGGAAGCTCCAGTAAAGTTGTGCACTACAGTCATAGAGCTGAGGTGCTCTCCATTGCTGAGAAGGAACCAGAGAATTTAAAAGGTGGTCTGGGGCATCAGAAGAAGCAGCAATTCTCCACTCTCTACAGCCTCAAAACCGCAGTGGTGAGACACTTTGAGGAGAAAGCTAGGAAGCACCATCTTCCAGAATGGTGGAAGCCACATCATGTTCCAGAACGGTAGCAGCATAGAAAATTTGTTTCTCAAAACTGGATTCAGAGTGTTCAATGACCCAGACACTCCATCCCTAGAGCCAAGACAGAGGGATGCCTGGCTACTTCTTCAGCTCTCAATGGACCTTGGTTGGCATCATCCATGTGGTGCTGGTTTTAGGTGCATGCATAACAAAAAGTTTAGAAGTTTTAACTAAGTGAGTCAGAAAGGGCCCAGGGTCCTCACTTTGTAAACATTCTGGGCCTGTGCAAGAGGAGGGCTCAGGGATGGTATAAGTGCTGTGCCCACCTGGGGTGGAGGGGCAGAACCTACATACAATATAGGGCCAGAAAAGAGGCTTTCTCTTCTGTTTTTGCTCTTATTGCTTGTCTCAGTTACTCTTCTCTCATTGCTGGGACAAATACTTGACACTCAAAATGAGAGAAGGAAAGGTTTATTTAGCTCATAGTTACTGGAGGGGAGGCTGGGGCGCTGCAGTGTCCAGGACGACCCTCTTCACATCTCTGAGAAAGCACAGGCGAGCCAATATAACGGTTCATACCTCTCTGGCCCCGCTCCTCCAGCCCTGCCCTGGTCCTCTGGCCCTGCCCCTGAAGCTACTTGTTCCTCCAGCCTTGTCTGACCCATAACTCATGAAGCTTTGTGGGGACAACTAGACACAAACCATAACATTGCTTTTACTGTCTTCTGCTGCCTTGAGCTGTTGCCCCTGTGTCATGCCACCCTGCCTCAGGGCCAGATGACTACAGCCTGAAGCTCCACAAACTGTGAGCTGAATAAATCTTTCCCTCTTTAATCTGGGAATGTATATTTTGTCTCAGCAATGAAAGTAAAGTAACTAAGACTGTTTCATTTTGTTTAAATTTTGTGGTTTTGTAGACTCCAACTCTCGAACATTAAAAAATGACTATAGCCAAAAACAAAAAGAAAAAGAAAAAAGCAAAGAAGAAATGAAAATAGATAGTGGGAGATCATCCCAAGAAGCCTGGACTCAGGCACTGGACACAGCAGAGAATGCTGTGTGTTCTGTGTAGTGACAGTGTCTGCGTCACACATCAACGTTGGTTGGATCTGCAGTACCAACCAGGGAAGTGCTGCTAACTTGGAGAACCTGAGAGGAAAGGGTTTCCTGGGGGAAAATTGAGGGAATGCCATTTCTGGTGTCTTACTCTTTATAACTAACTTTCTAAAACAAATCATCTGATGCCCACTGGAGTTTAAATTTCACCGTGCACAGCAAAATATGGAAAGCTGCTCTCTGACGGGGATTTCATCAAAATGGCAATTTTGTGTGGAGTGATTACCTTTTCATGACTTCCTAACAAGGATAAAATATATAGCACACCTCTGAGGTGCTGCTTGACAGAAGTACTGTTAACTGTTGAGTCTTGCATGTGGGAAGTAACGCTAGTGAGCAGCTCTCCACGTTACTCCATGTGCTTGGATAAAGACACGAACACAGACAATCACTGGCCTAGCAGCAGCTCTGCACTGTGCTGTCAGTGACATCACAGGAGAAGAGCCAGTATCTTTTCCTGGAAGAGCACAAGGGATAGATACTTACAATTCTGCAACAGAGGCTTTTTTGTCACAAGCCTGGGGCAACCTCTGTTTTCACACATGTCTCAGTTACCTTTTGCTCATTGCTGGGACAAAGTACCCAACACCCAAAATTAAGGAAGGAAAGGTTTATTTGGCTCACAGTTTGTGGAGGCTTCAGTCAGTAGTCATCTGGCTCCAAGGCAGAGGGGCACATGGCAGAGAGCAGCAGTTCATGGCGGTGACAAAAGCAAAAGGGAGGAGCAGCAGCAGCAGCAGCAGCAGCAGCAGCAGCAGCAGCAGCAGCAGCGGCTACAGGGAGGAAGTCTGTCTCCCTTAAGTTGCCGTTAAACTCTCCCTCCACCCCAGGCTGCCAGCAGTACTCACATCTGTAATCCCAGCAGCAGTCACACCCATAATCCCAGTGGATCATGATTTAATCACAAAGCCTAGAAGTCTGACCCATGATTGCATGAGGCTTTGGGGGAATAAATGCCCGCAAACCATACAAAGCATTGGGACCAAAGCAAGTCCAAAATCTAGAAGGACAAACATTAAGTCCCATGGTTTTATGTGCAATACCTGAAGCAATCTCTAATGAGTTACGAGCGCCACCTCTATGGTGTGTCCGCTGGTAGCTGCCATGGCTTTTCCCTGGGACTGGCTTTGCTCCCTCCTTGTGGCTTTTTTCACACAATTTGTTTCTGATTTTTTTTTAAACTTTTGGAGTTTTTACTGAATAGGCTTTTTATTCACAGTTCACACATCGCCCTGTCAGGGGCACACTGCCTGGTCTCCCAGACCTTCTGAAATCTAGGTGGAAGCTTTCTTAATCTCAGAACTCTTGCATTTTGAATGTGCCTAAAACCAGTGCCACATGGATAATGCCAAGGTCTACTGGCAGCTGGAGCAGTAGCTGGACTTATTTTTCTTGGCTGTAGGGGCTGAGTTCCTAGATTTCTGGGCACTCTGATCCTGATTTTTAGGAACTAATTTTTTATGCCACTGCTATTCTGGAATCTGGTGTGGCCACTGCCTACATTTTGGAACATGGGGCTCTTCAGCTTTTTGTTCAGAGTAAAGACTCCCACCTTGGTGATTCTGAGGCTGCAAAAGGTGAGAAGCTGCCACCTCCTGTGATGCCCTCAGGTCATCGGCTTTATTTTCCTGGCAGTGGAGATCTCAGCTCCATCTTTGCAGTCCACAGCCTTCTGGCATTTATTTTATTTTTATTTATTTATTTATTTTTGCTAACCTCACATTTTAAATCGTCCTGCTGGACTCTGCTCTTGACAGACCACTGCAACATTCCACTGCCTTGAGATTTCTTTGGCAAGATTAACTATTCCATTGTGCTTTATCTTAGTTTCAGGCAAAGTCTCTGCACAGGAGCAAAATGCAGACAAACTTTCTGCCAAGCCATAACGTAAGCCATCAGCAGTCAACAACCAAAGCAATCTTTTTTTCCCAGCAGAAACCTCCCCAGCCTGGTCTTCACAGGCAGGCTTTCTATCAGCCTTCTGGTCTTCTGAGCTCTGACCAGAATCTCACATATAGAAGAGCTCAAGGTGCTCCATCTCTGCCAGTAGGTGACAACTCCAAGCCTGTTTATCTCTTCCCGAAGCCGCCCCCAAACATTCTTGAATGACATGATCGGGTACCAAATTTTGTCTCAGTTACTTTTTAGTCATTGCTGGGAGAAAATATCTAACATCCAAACTTTGTTTTAGAAAAAAAGTTTCATTGCTCACAGTTTTTAGAGATTTCCATCTATACTTGGCTGACTCCCAGGTAGAGTAACAGCATGGTACAGAGCAATGGCTCATGACAGCAAAAAACAAAACAAGAAAAAAGGGCAGCAGCTGCAGCTTTTAGCCAGCCTCTCTCTCCTCCTTATATTATAAACAAACCACCCCGGGCTGGGGGTATAGAACTCACACATTGTCTATGCCTTCCTCTCACACAAGAAGAAGATGCCTACCAACTAACAATCCTGGCTTCTGCTGAGTCGCTTAATTAAACTTCTCAAGTTGACACAAGGTATCAACCGTACAACACAGTTCTTTGTTAAAACACCCAGTCATTCCGTTTTGTTGTTTACCCAGCAAGCAGCTCTTTGTGCCAGGGAATGCAGCATAAATGTGGAATATATCCTCAAATGCACCACGAGAGTGGCGAATTACCTCATGGCTCATGCTCTTAATTTTTGACAGTTTCAATTCTCCTTGATAGAATTTGAGCACAGTATAATACTTTACTTAGAAAGTTATAAAATTCTACAACATTTGTGGGTAAGTCTATAAGCCATCAGGAAATCTACAAAGAATGTTCTACCACTGTAGTGGCTGTGAAGGAAAATTTTAATAAAAGAATTTACAGTTCCATAAGATGGAGCCATGTTGTAATGATGAAACAAATGTCTACTAATTTGTACTGAAAATATAGATTAATAAAATCTTTTGACTGGTCACACCTGGTCAAGGACAGGAAATAACTTGAGCTACACACAGCCAGCAGCTGGTTTCCAGACATGCTTGTTCCATTTCACCTTCACCCAATTTTTCTAATTCATGATGTACTTTTTTGGTAAACAGCATCGTGCTAAGTCACTAAATATTCTAGGCGGGGCTCAAGTTTGCAAAGCTGAGTGCTGAGATTACAGGCATGCACACCACACCGGCTGCACTGCCTTTGTAGCTTTTTGTATGTGCTGTCCATGACTCCGAAAGCTATGAAAGTGAGGTCACATCTGATTACTCAGCAGCATTTGTCCAATGCCCCAGACAAAGGGGGCTGTAGGCAGACCGTGTACTGAACGAATAAGTGAGTGAATGCAGCTTGGATTACAAGCGCCTGCGTGGGCTTTGGAATGCGACGCACTGGCTGCCACGCCTGCTTCTCCCTGCCTTGCTTCTGTGCTCCGGAGCACGCTCAGCACTTCCCAGCTAGCTGACCTCAGAGCCCAGGTCTGCACCTCTACTGCCTCCCGATTGTGAGATCTCAGGCCGGTTGCTGCAGTTGTCTACCCAAAAAGATGGGGACTGTAACAGTTCCCAGGTCTCCTGGGGATGTGCGCCCCAATTGTGTGTGTTGACGACCTGGGCTTCACCTCTCATCTTTGTAAAGAGAATGTGATTTGCAGGGTGGTCCTGAGGACTCAGTAACCACCTTAAATCACGTTTTTCATGATTACACTGAATAATAATCTTCATGGTCTACTGTGTTAGGGCTCAGGTCTAAACTGGACCCAGAGCTTCATGTGTTTAGAAGTTGATTGGACTCCCAGACTCACAGTCGATTTGCTGTTGGGCCCAGTGCGAAGAGGCAGGCACAGGGGCGGGGCCTGGCGGGGCCCCTCCCTTCCAGCTCTGCCCTTCTCTGCTCTTGGTTGGCTGTGCTGTGAGCAGCCCTCCTCTCTGCCCCACTCTCCTGCTCTTCCTTCTTGGGAGCTGGCCCACCTGGGCTGAAATGTGAGCCAAAAGCACCTTCTCCTGTGAGTGGTGAAAGTCAGGAGTCACCTCTCAGCGACAAGGCAAGTGACGAAGGCACTGCCACACTGAGTGAGGTGGAGAGCCTCATTCAGGTCCGCCCAGTCAGACCCCGGCGCAGCATTCCGGGCACGCATGGGCTCGCCTGGGCTCTTCACCCACGTCGTACGTGCTTCCGCCGATCTCTAAAGACTGCTGTTGGTCCGGGGATCTTGGGAAGGATAGAATAGAAACCTTTACTCTTCTGATGAAAGACGTCTTCCTAAGCAGTCGTTTGTAAGCCAGGAGAGAGCGCTGTAAAACCCAGACAGTGGTCCTGCAGCAGAGCTCCTGTCTTGGGGTCTCAGGGCCAGCCAGAGAGTCTGGAGGCCAGTGTAGAAAGGAAGGAAGTGCTGGGGCAGAAACTAGAGAGGGCCTGGAAACCCAGAGTGACAGGAAAGGACAGCTCTAGGCCCAAGGGGCCCAGGAAGGTTGCTGCCAGGGGGGCAGAAGGGCACTAGGGCAGGGGTGAACTCAGCTTTTCCTTGTACGAATCACCTTGAGGTGAAATGAACCAGTTCTCTAAGTCCAGATGCAACCCCAGTGCCCCCATAGAACTACGTTACTTGAGTAGCCCGGTTACTGTTTTTACCATGAAGATGGGTATGGTGGTACACACACCTGGCATCCCAGCATGCTGGGAAGCTGAGGCAGGAGGATTTCAAATTTCAGCTCTCTGAGCATTTTCCTTGGTGATTTAGTGAGATCCTGTATCAAAATAATAACTCAAAGGGGCTGGAGATGTAGCTCAGTACAAAGGTTCTAGGTTCAGTCCCCAGCATTGGAGGAAAAGATGAATCTACAATTTAAACATTTCAGAGGAGAAAGCTCTGAGGTTCTGATAGCTTTGCTGGAGAAATCTAAATTTTTTTTAATGAGCAGAATATATTTATTGAGGGAAAGAAAGCTCCTGTCCGAGAGAAAGACAGGAGGAGGTCCCAAGTGTTTGGGCCCCCTAAATTGTTTAAAGAACACCAGCTCTATACAGACTCTTCTAGAATGTAGAGGGCAACTTCCTAATCTACTTGATGAGCCGGATATGAATACCAGACAAAGCTAGAAGGAAGGAGGGAAGGAAGGAAGGAAGGAAGGAAGGAAGGAAGGAAGGAAGGAAGGAAGGAAGGAAAGGAGGAAGGGAGAGAGGGAAAAAAGAAAATGAGATTTTTATAAAGAGGAAAAAGAATTCAGGTGTGTTATGTACATGTCCCAACCCCCCACAGTATTTCTCCAAAATGTGGAAATGAAAATCTTCCATAAAGCATTAGGAAGCAGCAGTCAGCAGCAAGCATGACCCAGCAGAATGAAGGGTGGCCAAGCAGTCCATGTGCACTGGTGCCCTGTGAGGCGGCCACAGAGGCAGGCAGAAGATGTGGGCAGGGCAGCGCTGGAGCTGTAGAGACACTGGCTTTCCATCAAACAGAGTAAGGCTCTCCCACACACAAGTAGAGAAGCGGCTGTGGCAGTGAGCTGGAGAAAGTGAGCGTGTGTGGGTTTGTCTCTGAGTGCTGCCCACCATCCACCAGAGGAGGGGTGAGCCTGAAGCTCCCTATGCCTGGCCCCACACACCTGGGCTGCCCTGCAAAAGTCCTGGGGACACGGTCTTCCTGGGAGTGGCCCTAACCCCCCAGGATGGAGCCACAGGAAGAGGGCCCTGGTTCCCCCTCCTTCAGCCTGGCTGCTCCTTGCCCACTCCAGGTACCTATGGACCTCTGGGAGTCTTGGAGCTGCAGACCTGCCTTGGGAGTCAGGCTGCAGCCTGGGGTTCTGACTTCTGACATGCTTCCAGGTGACCCTTTTGGGGTCTGAGCACCCCATGTATATGGCTTCTTGCACTTCCTGCAGCTTCCTGGACAGCAAACTGCATGCTCCCCAGTTCCACTCTCAGAGTCTGCTTCTAGGAGATCTCTTACTCTCTTTCTCTTGCTGTTTCTCTCTCCCTCCCTCCCTCCCTCCTTCCTTCCCTCCCTCCCCCTCTCTGCCTTTTTCTCTCCTTCTATCCAGCGCTTCTTGCTGCTGGTCTTCACCAAGGCCTGCTGGCCTGCCTCCCCCTCTGTCATTCTCCTGTCTGAAGACTATCTTGTTCCGTGGATTGTGGAACTTGCTGCACCCTTCTTGGTACATGCTGCTCTTGCACGTGACCTTTTGGAGCCAGCTGGTGCCATGTCCTGCTCATCTTCTGGAGATGCCAGCGAGCACAAATGGAGCAAGGATAGGCCTTTCCTTCACACATAATAGCAGAAATCTTGACATCCTGGGGAAATGGAGATAAGGGGGATGTGCAGGTGACATCTGCATCATGAAAGGAGCAGAAAGCCCACTCAGAAAGACACAGAGGCTGCTACAACAGAAGCCAACAGAAGGCAGGACAGTGGACCCAGAGGATACAGGAGCAGGAGGCCAATGCGAGGAAGCACAAGCACGAGCTCGCACGTTGCCTGTCCCAGACCCCATGTCTCTGGACACACATTGTCCCTGCAGACAGCCATTTTGCAAAGTCACCTTGTGACACCTATACTTACACACTTTTCATATTTTGAAATTTTCCAAGAAACTAAATTTAAGAGGATATGAAAAATGCAATATTAGCCGGGCATGGTGGCGCATGCCTGTAATCCCAGCACTCGGGAGGCTGAGGCAGGAGGATTGTTGTGAGTTCAAGACCAGCCTGAGCTACAAAGTGAGCTTAAGGCCATCCTGAACTGCATAGTGAGACCCTGTCTCAAAAAGACAAAAAAAAAAAAAAAATGCAATATTACCACTTTTAGCCACCACTTTTCACTCAACATAATGCAGCTCGACTGAAAGGTAGACCGTAAGGTCATCGTTCTCCATAAAATCCACTGGTGTAACTGCAGTAACTGCTGTGTAACAAACACTCCCGCATACCACCATGGCAGAGGATGAAACAGCCTTATTCACAACCCTCATGCTCGTGAGGCACCTCTGTATCTGCTGAGACAGCAACTCTGCTCTGCCACAGAGGATGCTGCTAGGGCACAGCATCTCCTCAGGGCAGATTCAAATGTTGCTGGGGACAGAAACCCTCTCAGGGTGGCAGGGCTGCCTCTCCCCAGGGGCCATTCCACAGCAGGTCTGCTGGCCACATCTGGTACCAAAGCCTCCCGGAGCTCTGCTCCGTTTGTGGGCACTAATCTCATGGCCTAACTCTTACACAGCAGTGCTTTGCCAATACAAAAGGTGCTCTCATAAGGCATGAAGAACTGTGCTTGCATTTTTCAAAGAGGCTTGCACACATAGCACGAGCACCACACATGATCATTGAAATAAGCCGCGCGTCGCTGCAGATGGCCTCCTGGGAGGCCCTGTTCTCACTGCTTGCTTTACGAAGCCATTCTATGCCCTCTCTAAAGGTCAAACTCATCCTCACCTGGCGGATGTACCTGTTTCTGCTTACACTTGGTTGGTCTAGAAACCTACCGCAAAGGGTCCTGGAAGCTTTCGAATCAATGCTTTATTATTTCCTTTCTTTCATAAAAGAAAAATCCTCCTCTGGAAGAGAAGCCAAGTTAACAGCATCTTCATCTGATGCCCTGTGCTGCGCTGGATGTTATGGACAACAAAGCAGCCAGAACCCTGCCACTCACCGCTGTGGACCCCTCTGCACTCAGGATGCTGGGCCCTGGGCCCCAGCTGCATGCCAGCCTGCTGCCGCCTCTCTCACACCCACCTCAGCCCCCAGCAGCCTGCCCCCGCACTCAGACACCTCAACTCTAGCAGGCGCTGGGCTTTGCTGAGGTCAGGATTTCCTGATGAGAGGGGGTGTCCTAAAGTCAGTGGCTGCAACCCCCATTGTGACAGCCTCCTGCAGAGCAGGAACTCTTACCTAATATCCTAGTTTTGGTACCATCAAGAAAAAATTCTCCTGGGATTTGTGCTTCCCCAGATGCAAGAGTGGGTCCTGGGGCCCTGTATCTGACCCAGCTAGCACTGCCCTCTGGGGGGCTCCCCGGCCCTCAGCTTGGCCTCTCCTTCTCCAGTACCTCCTTTTCTGGCCTTTTGGAGCTGGGAGAGATTTCACAATGGTGATCTTTGGAGCTCACGCTGAGGCTGAGCTGGATTTTGAACTGGGGCTTGGATAGGAGCGGCTAGGTTACAGGGTCAGCTGGGAAAACAAGCAAACAGCAAACAGTTTAAAAACAAAGCCAGGCACATACCAAGGCATTTCAAAGGTGCACACTTCCACCGCCAGTTCCTTGGACCCTGGAACTTGCAGCCAGGCGTCCCTCTAGTGCTCCACCCCAGGCTCAGAGACGCCAGCACTAGCTTCAACGAGGCTGGGCTGTCACTTCCTTCCCTGGCCCTGGACCAGGCACCCTGTGAAGCTCCTGGTGAGCTCCAGCTGCGAGCCGGGGTCCCGCTGTCTGGGGCGCCTGTCCCCACACCAAGGCCATGGAGCCCAGAGATGTGCTCATGACCCAGGCCATCCAGCCGGAGCATGCAGATGCCCGTGGCAAGCTCAGCGCAGGGCAGCTGCTCAAGTGGGTAGATGCCACAGCCTGCCTGGCAGGTAGGAGGGGAACCAGGGCAGGTGGAGGGGACCTGGGGACAGGGATGGGTGATGTGGAGACAGATGACTAGACATGGGGTGGGACAGAAGGGAGGAGGGAAAGGAATGTCCTGGGGCAGGGCCAGCTAACCCTAACTTCTCACTTTGTGAGAAGTTAAAGCCTTAGAAAATGGCACACAGAAAATGCAGATGTGGATTGCAGAACCTAGGGACACAGGAGCCCCCACAGTTAAGTCATGGAAGTAAGGCTCCTAATACCAAACCTCCCTAGCCACCAGTTTAGGTTCTTGTCCCTGGAGCAGAGGGGTTGTCAGAAAATACAATTGGTGTTTACCCCAAAACTATTACACCAAAAGATGCATTTCCAGGGGCCCCCTAAACCCCCTCCCTGCCCCCCGCCTGGAGCTTACTTAGCCTGTGTCTTTGCCACCTTCTGCAGCTCAGGAGGCCTCCCTCTTCAGTTGTGCTGTCCTGCCTGCCTCTATGACCTGTGTCAGTTCAAAACACTTCCCTTTCCTGTTCCTTCTGACTTTGGGGGAGACCTGGAAGTCACAGGTGCCAGATTCGGTGTAAGAGGGGTCTGAGGACACAGAGTCCTATTTTTACAAACTGGCCTTTCCACTGGCTGATGTGGGCCAGCAGCACTGACTGTAGTTTCGGTCACATCTCATAAAGACATTCAAGAGAGGGGACTGCCAGAACCACTTCAAGGTTGGAAGGAATCGATGTGAAGAGGCTTAGAACCAGGGCAGAGTGTTCCGGAGGATCCTGGTGCTCACCTCCGGGTGGGCCACAAACTTAAACTGCCCCCTGCCTTCCACTCCCCTTGCACCCACATGTTATCACTGCAACGCAGCTCACCCTGACTAAATTACTACTGTGACATACTGAGATTCATCCTAGGTTTTTCTGTGTTCTTTCATTAAAATAACTGTAGAGTGAGGGCTACCCAGCTGACTCTCACAAGTAACAAAAGTGTGCTTAAAGGAGCTGTGGTAGCCCAGGCTCGCAGAAGCTGCTGGTTTCTTAGAGAATGGCCCACTTCCCAGATCCGTGTCTACAATCAACTCTGTCACCCCACTGCTTTTAACGGTCCCTGGAAAATGCCGCTATGCTGTTGTATTTGACTTTTTCTGTTTTATTATTGCTTGTTTTTTGGGAGGATTTTGTGTGTTTTTGTTGTGATCTAATAACTTTAGGCTTGAAAGCTCCATTTCTCTCACAGATAAATTTCTAGTGAGAAATAATAGCCTTGGTAATTTGAAGAGCCAAAGGATAAGTGCTGAGAGACCCACATCTACTGGACTACGAACAGGCAGTTTCCAAAAGAAAGAGGCAGAGCTCGAAATTCCATCTATAATTTTTTACCTCGCTAAGGCCAGAAGAACTGAGATGTATGCCCACCTCAAAGAGGACGGTCTTGTAGCTTCAGCCAAATTGATCACCTTCCCACAAGATGCTACAGTTTATGTCTAGCTGCCCCCACGCCTCGTGCACTCAGGGGTGGGGCTTCGGTGAGGTGGCTATATCATGGCAGCCTGTAGCTGGCCTGCTGTTGTGAGGTGCCTCCAGGGCCTGTGTGCTGCCCTGACTCCTCCCTTCCCTCCGCTTGTGGCCCACCCGGAGGTGAGCAGCTTCTCCTCTGCCAGCCCCCCTGCCACGCTGTTCCTTCTTGGGAGTTGCCCTACCTCAGACTGAAACATGAGCCCAAAGAACCTGTCCTCCCCAAGAGCGGCGGGTGCCTGGTGTCGTGTCTTGGTGGTAAGAGGGTGACACGGGCAGAGGATCGCGCTAGGATCCAGGCTCCGTGATGGATCACGCACAGTGGCTAGGACACCACCCAGAACTGTTAGACCCGAAGAGCGAGGAGAGTCGTGATCCATTCTTCACTGAGAGCATTCTTATGCTGGAATTAAGCTTCAAGGCTTTTGAAGTAGCTATGTGGCTACAACATGGAGAACATGATCCTAAGAAATGAAAAAGGAGTAAATCGCAGAAGAGAAACTATGAAAAATGAAATGCAATAACATAATATTTGAAATTTAAAAGCTCACTTAGCTTAGCTTCAGAATAATGAGTCCTGAGAAAAAGTGCCCAGAAATGCAGAAATAGATAAGTAGAAATTATACACTCTTAAAAAAAATTTTAAATGGACAAAGTATGGTATCTGGGGTAATTAAAAGAGAGGTTTTGGCGGAGCCGCCAACGGCCTGTATCGCAACATGCCTAAATTTTATTGTGACTACTGCGATACGTACCTCACCCATGACTCTCCGTCTGTGAGAAAGACACACTGCAGTGGTCGGAAGCATAAAGAGAATGTGAAAGACTACTACCAGAAATGGATGGAAGAGCAGGCTCCGAGCCTGATTGACAAAACAACGGCTGCGTTTCAACAAGGAAAGATCCCTCCTACTCCATTCTCTGCTCCTCCCCCAGCAGGGGCTATGATCCCACCCCCACCCAGTCTCCCGGGGCCTCCACGCCCTGGTATGATGCCAGCACCCCATATGGGAGGTCCTCCCATGATGCCAATGATGGGGCCCCCTCCTCCTGGGATGATGCCAGTGGGACCTGCTCCTGGAATGAGGCCGCCCATGGGAGGCCACATGCCGATGGTGCCTGGGCCTCCGACGATGCGCCCGCCGGCTCGGCCCATGATGGTGCCCACTCGGCCGGGAATGACCCGACCAGACAGATAGAGTGGAGGGCGGCCTCTCTGCATCAGTGTTACATTGTTTGTTATGCTTCACCAGGGGATCATGGTGCTGTGACTCTGGGTCTTTTCTAACAGCATGAATGACAAGGAAGACTTGCTCCCCCTTCCTATCAAAGAATAGTTTTAAAGGGAGAAGTACTGCAAAAGTGCAGAAAGTACAGTTTCATTTGTATTGTGAAATGTGAAAATAAACTTGTCAGGTCTTTTAGTTAAAAAAAAAAATAAAAAAAAAAATAAAATAAAATAAAAGAGAGGTTTTACATAGGGACAGTGCCTTAGTTACTTTCCTCATTGCTGAGGTTGATTTCGGCTCACTATTTCAGAAGTCTCAGCCCTTGCTTGGCACCTTGATGCCAAGGCAGGGAGGTACAGAGGAGGTGCAGAGAGGAGCCCCCAGGGTGGCAGGCAGAAGCACAGAGGGAACAGCTGGGCGGGCAGCATAGGGAGCTGGGGACTGCCTCAGGCGGGGCCTCAGGCACCAACACCAAGCCAGCCCTGCTCCCGGCCACTCCCCACTACTGTCTCTGGCACCAGGGGCCAGATGAAAGATAGAATCTGTGACACACAGAGTTCCAAGAAACAGAGCAAAATTGTAAGGACATAATTCATGTTTTAATAAATTATGGCTGAAAATTTCCAGAATATGCTGAAAGATGTGCAAATACAGATTCAAGGAGACCACAGAACTCCAAGCAAGATTAGTGCGAAAATCCTACGTCTGGGCCCCTTGCAGTCAAGCTGTGCTGAAGAGAAATCTGGAGAAAACCCCACTTTGTAGGAAAACGATGGTTACAGTCACTGCTGGCCGCATCAGAGACCCCAGAAAGATGGTGAACAGCGTCTCCCGCACCCAGGATGGCAGAACTGGCTGCTGCGGCCCGGCCTCGCGCTCCCCTCTTATCACTTTCCCACGTTAGCCCAGGGTCCCTCGCCAGAGGCCTTGAGGTCACAGCTGCACTACTCAGCACATTCCCTCCCATGGGCCCCACACAGCATCCCCCAACCCGGGCATGCCTGAGCTCCAGGCTCAACCACCGCCCACGCATGCACCTTCCCTGGCGTCCCGAGGTCTAGTCCTAGGTTCACTCTCAGGACGGACACATTTTCCTTCCAACACTCACTTCAGTGAGTGTTTAAGCAACCTTTTAATCCCTGGCTCTTCCCTGGACTCCACTCCCCCAGGGCCATGGCATTTCACATTTCACCCATGGCTCAATCGGTATCTCTTGCAGGCGATCGCTATTTTTATCAGTCATCATCTCATCCATGCATTCCAGTGACTCAGCTAGCCTGCTTTCAGGATTCCCCAGAAGATTAGAAACAGCTCTAGAGTTTTTCTACTTTTATTGAAACACTTCATGAATGCCAATAGCAGTCAAGGATCAGAGCAAGACGGTCCTGTTGAGCTCATAACATTTTATGGGTGTTCTTATAAAAGAACTCGTGCCTTCTCCCCTGAGAAAGTTCTGCACCCTTTGTCGGTCATCCATCTTTTTTTTTTTTTTTTTGGTGGAACTGGGGATTGAACTCAGGCCCTTGCACTTGCCAGGAAGCGCTTATTCCACTGAGCCATCTTCCCAGTCCCTTTTTCTTTTCTTTTACCCTTCTCTTTTTTTCACAGTTTTCGCTTTCTTCTTCTTTTCTTGGTATCAGGAATCGAACACAGGCCCTTGCCCTTGCCAGGCCCGTGCTACAGTGCTGAGCTACATCCCCGCCCCACCACACTCTTTTCTGAGAATTTCTGTTACTTCTGCAGTCAAAACCACTATTGGAAGAATGTAGTTCATCTTTCTAAGTCCAAATGTCCCCACTGATTGATTTCATGCGATTAACAGGCATGAACACTCAGCTCTGTGCCTGGCCAGTAGTGAATGCTTCACGCTGCATCTCTTTCTGCTCGACCCCTGTGCAAGCCGGTGCTGTAGTCCAGGTGCCCCGTAGACACGGCACACACAGCCTCTCATCGGCTGCTGTGTTCTGACTGCCACTTCAGTCATTCGAAATTGGCAACTACATCACTGCACACGATAGCACTTTGTTAATAAGAGCAGATTAGTGACCTCAGGATCCCTCTCCCTTGTCCTCGGGCAACTGGACTGTGTGTGACGTCCGAGTGTCACAACAAGATCTGCAAAGCTCAGTAGTCACCTGGGAAACTTTAGCTGTAGAAGGAGCTGCAAGAAAACAAACTGACCAGCCCCGCCACCACTGACTAAGCCGAATCTCTTACTCCCGCTGGTGGAAAGTGGGGCGGATGCAGCTCAGAGCTAGCAGCCAGCCAGAGCCCAGTGCACACTTGACACTGAATTCACTGCTGCCAACTCTGCCCTCTGGGTGACACCGCGCTAATCCCTCCCCTGAATTTCACAGCGGGGAGCCCGCCTTGCCGCTGCTGCTTCACAGAGTCCTGCGAAGGGAAGGGTGGCTTCCCAGTAACTCAGCTCCAGTTATTGCAAACTTGAGACCAGTTGCTGCCAACTCGTAAGGTCGGAATGTCCACTTTCCGCCAGAATTAGCCCCTAGGGAAGAACGTGTTAAATAGCCATCTCTGCTCACCCGTTCTCAGGGCCGTTTGTGATCCGTTCCATACGGGAATACAAGTCCAGGGGACGGGCTCCCTTTCTACAGCAGGCCCAGGAGGGACGTCTCCAATGCTGACATGAGGTTGGCAGTCCTTTAAAAGCCAATATATTCAGTTTGGATTTTAATCATTTCTCAAAATGAAAAAAAATGTAGCTGAAGTAAATAGTATAAACTCTTGTCATTTATATAAAGGAAGACTAGCAAGCAAACAAGGCTGCTGGGCAGAGGGGCTGCAGAGTACGGGCCTGGGAGCGCTCTCCAGCCCCTCTTCACCCTGTTCTGCAGTGTGCTGTCCCCTAGTCACAACTGGTAGCCGTGAAGAGAGAGCTCCTGTGTGCCCACCTCTCTCTGGCACTGGAGTAGTCTTCGACATGGAAGGTGACCTCAGTCTCGCCCACCTCCCGTGTGGTCCCTTCAGTGTATTCTGACAGTGATGGGAGGCAGTGAACTCACCTCTGAACCTGGGTTTTTAAAACAAAAGGAGCTGAGACCTGCCAAAATATTATAGCCAGCCTCTGTGTGCTCAAATTCCCATTTGCAGTCACCAAATTTATAGGTACTGTTATTGAAATTCAGATAAAAGTTGTGTAAGTTAAAATCTGAGGGAAACACAGTGATCACGCAGTAGCACTGCATTACATGGAGCCAAGGAACTGCTAGAATTCAGCGCACCAGGAGAGCAGGCGTGGGGCTGGCAGCTGGTTGCAGTGGGCTTAACGTCACGGCCCTCTCGCTGCCGCTGGCAGCTGTACCCGCGCACTGGCCCAGCAGTCTTTGCTCTTCCTTGCAGCTGAGAAGCACGCGGGGGTTTCCTGTGTCACAGCCTCAGTGGACGACATTCAGTTTGAGGAGACTGTGAGGTGAGTGGCTGTCCTCTCTCAGGCCTCTGAATTCATTGTGACATCTGTGTGGCATACTGAATAAAATAAATAACATGGGAAGCAATCTAAACTCATCAGAATAGAACCGTAAGGCTCTCTCTTAGACAGTCTCCAGCTGCTTGGTTGAGAAGTAACTCAGACATGTCGAGGCACGGGGCAGGTATCACAGCTCTTGGCTGCCCGGTCCCTGATGCCTCCTTGGTCACTGGAGAATCAGGAAGGGCAAGACATCCCCCTACTGCAGGGAATTCACCATTACTTTCTGGGCAAACACTGATTGGTCTGCACAGAGATAGCCAGTTACAGACAACATTCTGCACGTGAGATTGTTTTACTAAGAATGCAAAAACCTTCAAGGTCAATAATTCAGACCTACAAGGAATGATCAAAGTATACAGTGAATGTTTAAATTAAAAATCTGTATTAAAATACAGTAAATGACATATTACCATTAATCCCCTTCAAATATTAAAATACATAACAGTAGAGAGAATAGTATGGTATAAAAGTCTGGGGCTTTTTAAAAGAAAACATGGTATAGCTACAGTCCCTGCTTTTGGAAGTCACTCGCTGTGGTCCTCTTCCCTGTGACTAAACCTCTAACTCCGCTGCGCTTGAGTTGGCTCGCTGCTGTTTAGGCTCCTTTTCACTTAAGTGTGGTTTGTCTTATAATGCAAAGGAAAGAAGGGTCAAGGCCCAAATCTGGAAAACAGAAACATGCGACCCTGGGAACTTTTGCTTCTGCCTAGCCTTCAGCCAGGGCCCTCCCTCCATGTATAAGTCAAAGTTTTATTTGTTCTATGACTTATCCATTTATTTTTAAATTTTAAGCAAATATCTATATGTACTGATAGCCTTTTAAAACTAATTTCAGCACTCTACATGTTATTCTCCATGTCACTTTTTTCACTTCATATCTGGAAAATCACTGTGCAGCAGAGTAAAGAGGTGCTCACTATGTTTGTTAGCTACCCAGCACCGCACCACGTAGCTGCTGCTTGGGGTTAGGTCACAGAGGGTCCCCAGCTCTCATGCATCCAGCACCTCTCCCATACTTAGGGTCACAAATGACACCCAAAACTCTCATGCATTTGAAGGTGACGTATCTTGGGTGCTGGCCTCACTGGTGGGTGGAGTCACCCTATGGCAAGTGCAGTGGCCCTGGCTGGGCTGGAGTGGACGGCATGTCCACCGGGCTCTTCCTTTTGCTCTGCTTCCTGCCCACTGTAAGCCAGGCCTCTGCTGCACCATTTCTGTTTGGGGGCCAACCAAGCCAGAACAGTCACAGGAGCCCGAGCCAACCTCTCCTCCTCCAATTTGTGGGTGTCTATGATGGGTGCCCTGGTTTCGTAAAGAGTGTTTATACCCTGGCCAGCTACTGTTGTCACAATCCACAGTGGGCTTGTGCCGATATAGTCCATATTTTTTGACTGTGTATTTTAGGATGGCACCTTAAAATAATATTTCTATGTCAAAGGGTAAAGGCATATTGTTTTACTAGACACTGCCAACCTCCTCTCCGTAGGGTTCATTAGTGGATCCTCTCCCTTTCTGCACAGTAAGACAGGGCTAACGACAAATACGATTGTGCCGGAGGAGTGCTCCTGCCTGCAGCATAGGAACTCCCCCCTTAATGCGCACCTGGGGGAAGGGCAAAAGCCCTCCCTTCCTTCTTCTGCTGAAGGGCTGGACTTTGACAGGTGAGGGACACAGTAGTGGGACACACACAAAGCCCCAATGAGGCAAGGACGTTCTTCGGGGGGAACCAGGAGACTTGCCTGGGAGCCCGGCCCATGCACACCTGGACCAGAGCTTACGGTGCTGTGCTAGGAGACAGAGGGAGGGAGAGTTGTCAGTTCCCAGGAACCAGTCAGTCTGGGTCTGGGCTCTGGTTGGGCTGCTGCCTCACCTTTTAAGCCCATTTCCCAGTGTGAACAGAGCGAGTGGTAGTGCCTGGCCTGCAGGGCCCTGCTTGGCGAGTGACATTTGCTAGACATGGCATGAAAGAAGCATTCAGCACAGTACTCAGTGTACATGCTGCCCAGTGACAGACAGGCAGCTGCTGCACTGACTTACCGCCCAGGGCGGGAGTGCTTCACTCAGCTGTGGGCAGGGGGTGTTCTTAATGAGCTGTTATCAATTCTTTCATAATCCATTAGATTTTCTCTACTTACAAACCAATGACCCAAACACTGGCCTCTCAAGGTCCCTGGTCTTGTTAGGGTTGTCACTGTACCTTATACCGGAGCCCAGTCCTGGGGCTGATCCTAACTCAGTGAATATTTGGTAAATATAAGAGTTGGACAAAACAATGATTCCTTTAGGATGCTTCAAATATGAACCGGAGGAAAAAAAATCTCACAATAGAATGGATTTAAGGGAAAGGTTTCTAGAAGGAGATGTCTTGGATAGTTCAGAATGAAGAGATTCAGAGAAGGAGGAGGTGGAAAGAGGGAAGAGGTGGCTTGCAGGTCAGAGCACTTGCTGAAGGCAGGATGACAGGAGGGCCAGGGTTGAGGATGTAGGGGACGAAGGAGATGAGATTTCTCTTTTGATATCAGGAATCAAACTCCAGAGATGGGGTCTTGAGATGATCTACCTTTCTTCCCCTGAAACAAACGACTGCATAAGACAGTGCAACTTTAAGCTTTTTTAAAAAAATGTATTTGGTACAGGGTCTCACTACCCAGCTCAGACTCACAGTGATCTTCCTGCTTCAGCCCCCTAAGCACTGGGATTACAGGCATGCACCACCATACCCAGTCTCAGTCGCTGGCCCAGCTTGCCTGGGGGTGGGCCCAGCATGGTATGGGGTCACAAGGGATCAAACCCTTGTCTCTGCACTTGTTTTTTTTTTTTGTCTTTTTGAGACAGGGTCTCACTATGCAGTTCAGGCTGACCTTAAGCTCACTTTGTAGCTCAGGCTGGTCTCGAACTCACAACAATCCTCCTATCTCAGCCTCCCAAGTGCTGGGATTACAGGCCTGCACCACCACGCCCAGCTCTCTGCACTTGTTTAAGCAGGCACTATCTCCCTAGCTCTTTCCCTTTTTAAATGTGTGTGTGTGTGTGTGTGTGTGTGTGTGTGTGTGTGTGTGTTACCAGGGATTGAACTCAGGACCTTGCGCTTGCTAGGCAAGCACTTATTCCACTGAACTATCTCGCTGGCCTGGACAGTGTAACGTTGACATTACGGAAGAACCAGTGAGGTGGTTGCAACTGGGAGGCTCTTGACCGCTGCTTTGCCAACAGGGTCAGAAGTGAGTAAGGGCCAGAACTCAAGTCAGGAGCGAGTGGGTCATGGAGCAGCATCCAGGCCTGTAAACCTGGGGAGGCAGGTCAGCTCGCTAGCTCGCTTGCCTGTATGTTAGCTTCTCCACTGATTTACTCATTAACATTTAAAAGTAAATGTCCGTTGCTGCTTCCTTGGAGCCTGTTACCAAAGCCTGAACCCTCTCCTCCTGTGCTGTGCTCTTGGGAACTGCATCTCCGGAGACATAGAGGGCAATTGGTGGTGGTGCTGTGAAATTTCTTTACTGTGAAATGAAATGTGCTGAGGATGCTGAGTTTTGTGTTTTCCTTTTTATTAGAGTTGGGCAAGTTATAACCATCAAAGCAAAAGTCACCAGAGCCTTCCACACCAGTATGGAGGTAAGGAGCACCCGTCCCTTCACTCCACCTGTTGGTGATCATCTGCTTAGACAGCAAGGAGGGCTCTGGGATACCAGTGCAGGCAGTGGACTTTGAGCAGCATCTGTGCTTGATGCATAAGGAAACAGTGGGGCTGGGCTTTCTTGTCAGCCTCACCACTAAAACTCAGGGCTGGAGCTTTCCGCGATGGGGGTGCTGGACAGAAGGGCGCTCTCTTGGTTCTTGCAAGATGTGGTTTTGTTTCTTCATTTTCCTGACTCTTCTGCTACTCAGACTCAGTTGTTCTGCACACTTGCATCTCTGTGGAGACAAGGAGTTGGACAAAATGATACAGGATTCATTATTCTGGCCCTATTAGTTATCAAAAGGCAAAGTAATAGGGCTTTAGCAAGAAAATAAGCTTAGAGCATTTTTCTTCTATATCTACTCGCTCTTGTTTTATCATGGTTATGAAATGCCCTTCTTGTGGCCCTTGAAGTCTTCCTGAGTAAAAGAAGCAGAAAGCAATGCAGGTTCTAGCCTGAGCAGTGGCAGTCACTGACCCCAGGAGATGAAAGGCACATGGGAACATGGGCTTGCTTCCTCTAGCTGCTGAGGCCGAGGCCCACAGTGCGGGTGACTTGATCACAGAAGCTCATCATGTCACAGTCCTGGGGACTCCAGGCCAAGCACAGGTCTTGGCAGGATTGCTTTTTCTGACAGTGTGAGTGGAATCTATTCCATGGGTGCCTCCTAGCTTCCTGGTTTGCTCGCAATCATGTATCTGGCCCATAGGATAGCTGTGTGCATCGCCTGTGCTCTTTCTCCATTGTCTTGTGTGCCCCTGTGAGTGCGTTCAATTTTTCCCTTTTTGAATGTGTGTGTGTGTGTGTGTGGTGTGTGTGTGTGGTGTGTGTGTGTGTGGTATGTGTGTGTGCATGCGTGTGTGTGTGTGTGTGTGTGTGTGTGATACCAGCGATTGAACTCAGGACATCGCACTTGCCAGGCAAGCACTTATTCCACTGAGCTATCTCCCAGGCCCTTCCCCTTTTTAAAAGATAGCAGCATTGGACTATAAAATAATCCTAGTTCATCCGCACCTTAAATCATCACATCTGCAATGACTCCTCTTCCAAAATAAAGTCACCTTCTGAGATAATAAGGGCGCTCAGACCTGACTTCTGCATGCAGCATCCCTGGGGAGGGGGCACAGCTCAGCTGCACAAGAGCTGCTTTGGCAGTGCCTGTGTCTGCTGTGATGGCTTCGCCGAGTGGGTTACTTCCCGCCAGTAGCCAAATGCTCAGGCCACAAAGCAGCCGAAGAAATTTAAGAGGAAGAACATACAGGGAAAAACACTGACATTAAGCCTTGTCAGCAAAAGTTCTAACAAGACCCGGACTTCTTGGCTGGGAGCTCGTGACCTTTGCCCCCAGAGGCCAGGGTGTGGCCTCCCTTTTGAGGAGCGCACATGTCCCCTTCCAGAGGAAATAGCTAAGGCCTGCTCTATTGTAAGCCCAAACAGAGACAAAGGGCCCTTTTCTCCTTATTCTATTTTTTGACACAGGCTGGAATTTTTAAAGAAAGGATCTCTAACTGGCGAGATACCACAGAAGAATCTGGATGTTTTGAAGGAGGCGATGGTTCAGGCAGAGGAAGCTGCTGCTGAAATCACCAAGAAGCTAGAGAAACAGAAGAAGCCTTGAAGAAGGAAAAGAAACGGCTGGCTACACTGGCTGCTCTGGCATCTTCAGAAAACAGTAGCACTCCAGAGGAACAGGAGACACAAGAACCCCCCCCCCAAAAAAAAAAAAAAAAAAACTCAAGGAGGTACCTCAGGAGAACGGAGTGGTTAGTCCATCTGTCTCTACTTCCAAACCCAAGAAAAAGAAGTCTTTTTCCAAGGAAGAGTTGATTAGTAGTGACGTAGAAGAGACTGCTGGTGGTAGCCCAAGTCCACCCAAAAAGAAGAAGAAATCTTCACCCAAGGAGAAAACACGTAGTGAACCAGAAGAGGCAGCCAAAAGTGTCCCCAAGAAAAAAAGAAAATTGTCTTCTAAGGAAGAGCCAGGCAACCGTGGGCCTGAGGAGGCTGTTGCCAGCAAGGGCAGAATCAAGAAAAAGCTTCCAAGAACATCCCAGGAGGATTAGAATGGACGTTCCCTGGGGGCAGGAGTGGGGAATGCCCCAAGGTAACATTTCTCATCCCAAGCCCTAAATCCCAGTGAATAAAAACAAATCCACAAAATAAAAAAAGAAAAAGAAAAAGAAAAAGAAAAAGAAAAAGAAAGGATCTCTAAAACCTAAGGAAAAAAAAACTCCAGTTAATTTGAAAGTATAGATTTCTTTCTGATTCTGAGGAAGATAAATCCTGGTCCCACTGGCTTGCTAGGCCTGAGCCCCAGGCCGCCCCCTTGAGGACTGTGCTCACGTTCTGGGTGCTGGCCAGGCAGTGGCTAAGGCAGACCTTCTCTTCTGCCCTGGGTGCACACTGCCTGTTCAGCGCTGCTGTTGCCATTTGTCTTGCTTTTTCTAAATGTAGATGGTGATTATCTCAGTTACTTTTCTCTCATTGCTGGGACAAAACACCCAACACCTCAAATTAAGGAAGGAAAGGTTTATTCAGCTCACAGTGTGTGGAAGTTCTAGTCTGTACTCGGCTGGCTCGCAGGCAGAACGGCGCATGGCAGAGGCAGCCGTCCGTGGCAGCAGAAAACAGTGAAGAGCAAAGGAAAGGGCAGCGTGCGACCTCTAGCCAGCCTCTCTCTCCCCTCATACTATGAACACTAGCTGCTGTGGACAGGGGTGTAGAATTCACATGTCCATGCCCTCCTCTTAGCAGGATAAGGATGTTTAGGACTAAGAGCCCTGGCTTCCTGCTGAGTCACTTGATTAGACTTCTGAACTTCTCAGGTTGACACAGTGTGTCAGCCAGTACAATCTACATCTTGTCAACTTGGCAACAACATTTCCTTAGGCAGTTTCCAGGCTCATAGGCTTATTAACATTTTACAACTTGAACATTATACTGCATTAGAACCATGACATTTTGCCCCTGGCTACCCCCTAAATTCTCATGCACATTCCTTTATGCAAAAGGCATTTTAATTTTAGTCCATCTCCAAGAGTTGCCAAAGTCCCAACAGTTTCAGCATGGTTGAAAAGTCCAAGTCCCAAGTCTCCTCCAGGATTCAAGGCAAACTCTCACCTGTGAGCCCCTGTACAAATGAAAAATTAAACACTTCCAACATTCAATGCACAAGATAAACATTGCCATTCCAAAAGGCACACACAGCAGGATACAAACCACTGGGACCAAACGAATTCCAAAATCCAGAAGGGCAAACATTAAGTCCTGCAGTTCCAAGTAACGAGTTTTGAGATTCAAAAGCCTTACACGGCTCCACCCCTATGGCACTCCTGCTGCTAGCTCCCATGGCTTTTCTGGGCTAGCTTTGCTCTCTCCTTGCAGCTTTCCTTAGACAATCCATGTTTGGCTTTCTCAAACTTCTGAGGTCTCCGCTGAGTAGGTTTCTTACCCACAGCTTCACACATTGCCATCTCAGGGGCACACTGCCTGGCCTCCCGGGCCTTCTTCTGAAATCTAGGTGGAAGCCTTCTTGTCCTCAGAACTCCTGCATTCTGCATGCGCCTAAAACCATGCGCCACATGGATGATGCCAAGGGCTGCTGCCAGCTGGGGCAGTAGCCAGGCTCTCTTCTCTCTTGGCTGTAGGGGTTGACGGTCTGGATTTCTGAGCACTCTGATCCTGATATTGAGGATAAGAGGAAGCTCGGTGTGGCCACCACCTCCATTTGGGAACCTGATGTGGCGGCAGCCTCCATTCTGGCACATGGGGCTCTGCAGCTTTCTCCTCAAAGCATAGTCCCTCACCCTTGCGGTTCTGAGGCTGCCTCCTGTGATGCCCTCAGGATATCTTTTCTACTCTCCTGTCCCTTTTTGGCAGTGGAGATCCTCTCAGCTCTGTCTTTGCATTTCACAGCTTCACTGGAGCTTCCTTCCTGGCCAGATTCACAACACTTTAAACCATCTGCTGGGCTCTTTGCTCTTGATTGTTAACATAAGTCTGGCTAAACTCCCCCAACAACAGCCATGTCACTGTATATTTGACTGCCTTGAGATTCTTTTGTAAGATGCACTAGTGCACTGTGTTGTAGCCTCAGGCAAGGTCTCTGGACAGGAGCACAATGCAGATGAACTTGTTGCTGAGCCATCACACAAACCATCTGGAGTCCAACAACCAAGGCAGTGACCAAGTAGTCTTATTTTTTTACTTGCACAAACTGGACATCTCTTTCCAGAGCATCCATTCCATTTCTGTTTTCTGTCATAAGTGAGGCCAGGAGTTATTTGCTGAGTATAAAAACATTATTGGGCCAGCCAAAGAGCTCAGCAGATTAAAGCACCTGCAGGCAGGCACAGGGGCCAGAGGTTCGATCCCCAGGCTTGCCATGTGGCCCAGGCTTGCCATGTGGCCCCACCCTGGGATGTGCTGAGACAGCAATTCAGACTGGGCTTGGTGGCACCCACCATTTGGGGGCTGTAAACAGGAAGATCATTACAAGTCTGATCTAGTAGTGAGACCTTGAACACCCTGTAGACCCTTCCCTAAAAAAATACAATAAAAATAAACATAAAAAATAAAAACATTACTGCTTTCACCCTAAACCCAAAGCAAGCAAGACACTTGCTGGGTGTCAGCCTGCCTCCAGGGAGTCCCTTATTCCTTGACAAAGTCTCTTCCCTCCTCTACGGAGTTGGTGATGGACCTCCGCATAGTAGTGGAATGCTTGTGGAAGGGGTTCTTTTTCTCTAGAATATGTTTTCAGATTCATTTCATTGAAATAGCACAATTTTATTTTTTGGGAGGAGTAAATTACAATATCTTTGACATGAAGATCAGATGCAATCTTTTTTTTTTTTTTTGCAGAACCGGGGATTGAACTCAGGCCCTTGCGCTTGCCAGGGAAGCGCTTATTCCACTGAGCCATCTCCCCACAATTTTTTTTTAATTAATACATTGTACATTGTTATCTTCTTAGTGGTTATCCATAATATAAGAAGCAGACAGGATATCTTGTCCAGACACTATGAGTACAAATCTCACTGAATTAAGCAAAAGGAGCTGTATATCTATAACTATTCTGTATATACAAATACAAAATGATCCTTTGTAGCCTCTTTTTTTGTTTAGTCCTGTCAGAGATGGTATTCTTTTGGCATCTAAATACTATAGGTAAAAAATTAAAAAATAAAATACAAATAAATAAATAAATAAATACTACAGGTGCATGAATTCAGCAAAACAATCCAACACAGTTCAGCAGTCCACAGTAGTAATGGGTTATCCACAGAAGTTGTTGACTTGAGCCATTCACATGGCTCAAGTAATATGGCTTTACTTTTTATACCTCCTTTTTATATTTTTCTGCTGGATGGTTAAGACCAAGATAAAGCAAGACTTTTATAACAAGAAATGTAACTTTTGTGTCTGATAAGGTCAGTCAGGTACCCTCAGGGTTTTCTCTCCATGTGACTCTTCTTAAGCACACTCTACCTCATCAGTCACTTTCTTCCGTGGCTCCATAATCTTCTTGATCAGAAAATTTGGGACACACCTGAGTTCCAGGATGTAACAGCACAGGTTCTCCTATGTCCTGAGTCTTTACTGACCTTGAAAGGCCAGGGCCAAAATGGTGGCTGCAAGTCTTTCCTTTTCTCCAGTTTTGGATCTGCAAGCTTAGGTTGTTAACCCTCCAGAAGAGAAGCTGATTAGTACCCTGCAACCAATGCAATTCAGTTTACCACACTATTTGTCTAAATATCAGACATTGTAGGCATAATGTGGAATAGGTATTTTCCAAGTATTGAGATATTAAGCTCTAAGTCCTAACAGAATATGAAGAAAAAAATTTAAAAAGTAGGAATGAACATTTACATATACTTACATAGAAATTTAGAAATATATCCATATACAGCATTATAGCAGGACTGTCCTGTGACATTTTTTGTGTGTCTTATTTTTCATTATTACCCTTTAAAAAAACCTTTTATTTGAAAGACAGTATGGTAATACTTGGTATGTCATGACAAGAACTACGTATTTAGAAGACCGGAATGATAGGCATTCCAAGTGGAGACAGCACAATTTTAAACTCTACCATTTTAATTACACATTTTAATAGGTGTGAACAAAGTCACATAGTTAAAAAAAAAAACAGAAAAGCTTACTGAATGTGCTGGGCTTCTACCTTGACTCTAAAAAAGACAGGCAAATTAAACCTGAAACAAATAGGATAATGAAAATAATGATAAAGATGGTGATAGGGATAAAAAATATTCTAGTATTTTTTATCCACTATTATAGGAGACATAAAATATTCCCATCATAACCAAATTTTCTCTCATGCCCTTTCGGAATCCATTGCACCCACAGTCTCCAGTGACGGATGCCCACTCATCTGCTTTAGATGACTCTATTATCCTCCTTTATTGAATTTTATATAAAAAGAATTATGTGGTACACAGTGGTTCCTAGTTTACCTTACTTAGCATGATATTTTTTATTCCTGTCACCATCTTTATCGTAAGTCCCATTATCCTATTTGTTTCAGATTTAATTTGCCCTTCTTTTTTAGAGTCAGGATAGAAGCCCTGCACATTCAGTAAGCTTTTCTGTTTTTTTCAAATAGAAACATTTCAAACCACAAATTTCTTCAGAGCATTGTTTTACCTGTATCAAATAGGTTCCATTTCCCTCATGAACTCTTCCTTGACCCCTAGGTCGTCTAGCTGTGTGCTGTTTGATTTCCAAATCTTTGATGATGACTGTTGATAGTTTGCAGCCCAAGTACAAACTGCTAAATTACCATGACCCTGATTCAACTGGCTGAATCCCAAACACAGTCGCTCCCCTTCCTAATGCCCACTTCATCCTTCTTCCCCACCCCAGTCCTGGATACCTTTTCTGCCCATACGAGAGAGAACCCAATCAGCTCCTTGCATGTTACTGACCCTGCTCCAAAAACTCCTCCCTTAGCCAAGGTCTATAAAGCCTCAGGCTTCCTGTCTCAGGTCAGAGGATCCCCTGCCCTCTTGCCACTGATCCACATTCTCCTCAATGGCAATAAAGGTCCCCTCCTCTCTTTGTTTTATGTCTGCTTCTCTGCCATGCTGAAAAACCCAACAACTGTCAAGATACTGTAATAGTTTTGGTTTCTAAATTAATTAGTTTGTAGGAAAAGATCATAACTCGTGTAATTCCAGTTTGTTAAATTGATAGGCAGTCGGGCTGGGGAGATGGCTCAGTGGAATAAGCACTTCCTTGGCAAGCTCAAGGGCCTGAGTTCAATCCCCGGTTCCACAAAAAAAAAAAAAAAAGAAAAGAAAAAAAATTGATAGGCAGTCATCTGATGACACCATAGGCCTGTCTTGGTAAGTGTTCTCTGTGCACTTGAAGAGAACGTGCGTGCTGGTCATGGTGAGAGGTGGGCCACAGATGTGCTTGAGGCTGTTGTGGCTCAGCGTGATGGCGAGGTCTTCTCTGCTCTTGGTTGTTTTATTCGTTCCCTCAAGTTCTAAAAAGGAATGAGGAGGTGTTTAGCCGTAATTGTGGTCTTGTGTGTTTGTCTTTTCAGCTCCAGTACTGTTTACTTTATATATTTCCAAGCTTTGCTATTAGATGCAAACCCATTTCAACTCATGGATGCTTCCTGATTACTTAACCCTGATTATGATTAACTACTTAGCCGTGATTATGACATCGGCCTTTGTACCTCCACTTTTTGTTTTAAAATCTACTTCATCCAATAAGCAGCTGTACCAGCTTTCTATCCATTTGTGTTTGTGCAGTATTTTCCCATCCCTCTTCCTCTCTTACCCTCCTTTGGTTTGTATGTTTCACATATTGTTTCTTAATGACAGTAGGTTTAGAGGTGGTGTTCTCTCTGGCCTGACAGTCTGCCTTCTACATTACTCAGCTTTCTCATTCCTGGGGCCAACTGCCTGGCACCTGCCACTTAAAGGAGGAGAGGGCGCACAGCCCTCAAGGGCTCGGACCTGGTCAGCTGGCTCCACGAGAGGGTGGGGTGAAGCAGTGGGCCGGGGCCGCTCGAGGGCTGCCAGGAAGCGTAGCACAGGGGTCCAGACCAGACAGAAAAGGGCCAGGAACCAGATGTGGTCCTCAAGTCGTGCTTTCAGGACTCACCAGGCACAGCCCAAACGGTGCCTCACTAACCCTGGGTATCTCCAGGTCCAGGCAAGCTGATGTCCAGGATCAGCTGTCACCCGGTGTTTAAATTGTTTTCACTTAACATGCCTATTGCTGTGACATGGTTTAAAGCTGTCATCAGGTGTTTGTTTTCTATTTGTTCCATTTTTTTTTTCCTTTCTCTCATTTTTAAAATGAGTAATTTTTAGGAGTCTATCTTGTCTTCACACTGGTATTTTAGTCTATCTGTCCATTTATCTTTCAGTGTTTGTTTTTTGGTTTGCAGAATGCACATGGATCTGAGTCTACTTCAAACAGTACGCGGTTCCCTCCGGCACAGCTTGCTGCGCCACGGCGGGCCGCCCTTCCTTCTCGCTGTCGTCCCCACAGCCTGCCTCTCCACAGACAGCGTCTGTCCCACGGTGCACTGCTATTATTTTGTTTTACAGAGTCAGTTACTGCTTAAAGAGATTTGAAACGAGGAAAATATATTCTATCCCTTCCTACATATCTGCCACTTCCGGCGCTCTTCGCGTCCGTGTTTCCCCAAGTCCCCTTGCTGTCACTGCCCTCTGTCGGAAGATGCGCCTTCCATGTTTCTCATACTGGACACCTGGTGGCGAGTTGCTCCAGCTTTATCTGTGGGGAGGAGCCACTGTGTCCCTGTTCTGTTGAAAGACGGTTTCCCTGGGAACAGAGCTCCCAGAGCTTGACAATGGCCCCTTCATACAGTCCTGTAAACAGCGTCTGCATCACCGTGGGGCCTGCACAGTGCCCCAGGAAGTATTTGTATATTTGTGCTTCACCCACAGCATATATATGTGCATTTTTAAATTTTTCTGGTTATGCATTTTTGGTGATTCAGTTATGATATAACTTATGATCACCTTCACAATTAATTCTACTTGGTTTTTTTTTTAGCTACTAGATCTATAGATTCATAATTTTTAACAAATTTGGAATTTTACTCAGCTAACATGTATCTTCACATTTTTTTATGCCTTGCGCTTCATATTCTTTCAGAGCTTAGAATTTTAGGCCCTTGATTAACGTTCCGTAGGTCACTATGCTGCTTATTGCTTTCTGCACCTTCTCTTCCTTCCCTCTCCATAAGGGCCTTCAGCTTCACAGATCTGTATTTCTGCAGTGTCCTATCTGATCAAAATCTTATGTGGTATTTTCACTTCAGCTATGGCAGTTTTCAGTCCCATTCGAATATCTTCTCCGTGTTGCATTTCTCTCTTCGTTGTGCTCATGTGAGTCAGCAGACCACAGCCTGGGGATGGGCTATGCAGATTTATGAGTAGGTTCTGGGGCACAGTCACACTGCTGCCTTCCGGTCAGTGGATTCTGCTGCCATGTTACGCTACCAGTGCCCAAGGGCCATGGAGAGGCTGCACAACGGGACATGGAGGGGGAGCACTTGCTGCCTGGCCTCGCCCTCACCCCTGCACAAGATGTGTGCTGACTCAGGTATTCTCAGACCTGTGAAATGCTTGACGGCTTTGACAGCTTTTTCTGGCAGTTCCATCATTTCTGTTACTTGATGTTCTATGTCTTTTATTTTGTCTTTTTTTGTGTGGAACCAGGGATTGAACTCAGGCCCTTGCACTTGCCAGGGAAGCACTGTCTACTACCGTGCACCTCAGAATTTTCTTGTGTTTAATCAGTTTTTATGCAACGATGAATATTGTGAATTTTGCCTTCCTCAGTGAGATTTTTGCTGTATTTCTATAAGAACAGTGCCGGACTTTTGGCGATAGGCTGATACTGCTGCTAAATTAGTTTGACTCCCAAAGGTCCATTCTGACCTCTTCTAGTGAAGATCAACAACAGTCTTTCTTGCAGGGTAATTTGATCCCTTTTCTAGACTGGCATCTTTTCAGGTATGTGTGTGTGTGTTTATGTGTGTGTACACATGTGTGTATATGTGTGTGCATGTGTGTGCATGCGTGTGCTGCATGTTCAATGAGGCCAAGCTGGAGAGAACTCAGGAGATTCTCCACTGCATGTGAAGCTCACATTGCTCACATTATTTATTTCTCAGAAGTTGTTCTTGTCTGAAGCCTGCTGAGGGCTTGCCTTGTGCGCACACCGACTGGCCCCAGTTCCAGGACTCGCAGAGACGACACCCATGCTTCCAACCCCCTTCCCGTAGCTCCCTGCTGTCTGCAGCATCAGCCCCAAGGCCACCTTGGATGCCTTGATTTCCAGCTCCTCCACTCAGTGCAGTGAGGGCTCCCTCCCTGGACGTGGTCTGGGACTCACCTTCTGGGAGAGCTGGCAGAGGCAGCACTCCCTTCTCTTTGCCCTCCCCGGAGCACAGTCTTGCAGCTTGCATGTTCCTGTGTGTGATGCTAACTGCTTACGCTTTGTCTACTTCTCCAGGTGTTTTCATGGGATGTAATTCCAGTCTTACTTGCACGGTACAGAGAAATTCACCTGGCTTAGGCTTTGCTTGCCTGCATTCTGAGATATCTTATTTCACTTTCCATTCATTATTTCTCTGAATTGAAAGCTGTGGAGCATGAGGGCGAGCTGGGAGGCTGGGAATAGAAGGGCTAAATGTGCTTAACGCACCTCCAGTTATCTTAGAATTTATTATGCAAGTACTCATTTGTGTTTTACGTGCTCTCAAATGCGTCAGAGATTGTTGCTTCTGTACTCGAGGTACCTGGTACAGAGGTGGAAACAGATGTCGTCACTGATTACCCTGTGATGCATCAAGGTGTCTGAGGTTTTCATGACTCCAGGAAGACCTAAATCCCAGAGACCCCACATCCTGTGCAGAGCAGACCTGAGGGGAGACAGGCTCCTGAGCCCTTCATGGGGCAGAGGTGGGGGCAGGGTCCGGCCCAGGGCCTGTCAGCACACCTCAACCACTGTCTCACCGCTCCAGTGAAATGCAACGAGGAGGCCCAGCAGTGCGTAACACGTGAGTCCCGCTCAGGCCGCCCTGACTGTGGAGATCAGAGGGTATGCACTGAAATGCTTCCATACAGCTCAGAGGTGGCACATGGAGAGTCTTGAGCACCTTGTCCTCAGAAGTGCCCTCTGCCACAGTGAGATGCCATGTGCCGTCATGCCTGTTAGGAGAGCACAGAAGTCTGTAAAACATGCACATACACACGTATACAGCATATGTACATATGTGTACAATGGGAAGAGGATCCACCTAAGGATTAGGGACGTGTCTCTGGGTGACTAAACTATTTATCTGATTCCTGTGAGGAATCAGATCCCATGGTTTTTTCCACTCTAAGTGTATAAATTTTTTTTGTCAGAAAAAAAGATATCTGTCTAATTGTGTATGACATTTTCAAACAGCAGTTTGCTTAAAATTAATTAAAATGCCATTTCAGCCTTAAAAACAAAAGATAAGATTGATGCCAGACTTGGAACACTGCACCTGGATTTGCTCCCGGGCCACTGAAGGTTCCTTTTCTTTTCCTTTAGATAAGTATCGAGGTCATGGTGCAGGACCTGCTTACCGGCACCGAGAAGCTCGTTAGCGTCGCCTTCTCTACATTTGTGGCCAAACCAGCTGGAGATGAAAAGGTAAATCTTTTTCTCTTCATGTAAGCCAGGGACATAGGAATAGCCGTGTTAGAATTGTTTCTTCTTAGCCTGAGGCTCACTTTCTCACAGTTTCTTATTTGCCATTGCTCACTGTGAAGCTACCTGTCTGCAGTAGCATCACAATGTCAAGTACTAAGCTCCTCAGAGGAAGGAAGATGTACTCAATTCATGAAAGAGAAAAGCATGCACTTTTTACTGGTACTGGCCATTGTCCTAAACTACATCACAGCCCTTTTATATTTGTTCTGAAAGAGGGTCTCACTAAGTTGCCTAACTGGAGGTCAGATCTTAAGACCCTCCTGCCTCAGCCTCCCTTAATGCTCCAATTGCAGGTGTGCATCCTGCATCCAGCTAAAATATTTAGTTTTAAATGATTCAAAGACCATATTAGTTTCTTGGAAATATTACTACTTTAGTTGTTTTCTTTTGTACTTGTGTAACTCAAAATTGAGCTAATTTAAAAAAAAAAAAAAAAACAGAAATAGTAGGCTAGGGAGATGGCTCAGTAGAATAAGTACTTCCAGGCAAACACAAGGGTCTGAGATTAGTGCCCGGTCCCAAAAAAAAAAAAAAAAAAAAAAAAAAAAAAAAAAAATCAGGAGTAGTATAGCAAGTAGTTGCATGTTTTATCCAGTCATTTTCTTATATCCCAAGGAAAATTGTTCCTGAGTTTAAAACTAAGCTTTGGGGCTGGGTGTGCGAGCACCCCTCTAGGCACCGGAGTCCCAGTGCATGAGCCTGGCCACCCAGCGGCCGCAGACCGCAGCACTCCTGTAGGCTGCAGAGGGTGTCCTGTCCATGCCTGAGCAGTGGAGCCTGGGACCTGGCCTCCACTCTGAGCATTGTTTAAATGTGATGGTTGCTTTGGAACATGAACATGTCCCTCCAAGGAAGACTGGAGCGTATGAAGGTGGCTTCTCCAGCTTCGCCTGGAAGCAGCCCAATCCGCTGCATCCCTCTCCACATTTCTTCCATAGAACCTGGCTGGGTGATGGTTCCTGTGTGGCCCCCACAGGCCCTGGGCGCCAGCCACTCCCCTGTGCACACTGCAGAGTCAGCTGGACTTCTGGAAGCCTGGATGTCTTGCCCAAGTGCCGTCCACTTCGCATCTGGGAATTCCATTGCTTCTTCCCACACCACAGTCCCGCCAGCTGCTCGTATTTCTTAAAGTGCAGCTACCAGGACATGAAAAATTGGAATCATAGAGATAGGAACAAAACATACACACCTATAAAGACCCAAACAAAGCATGAGCAACAGAAATGAACACTTCTCAGGAGAATGACACCTGGCCAGTAAACACATGGGGTCCAGGGAGCGTGGCCTCAAGCCACCTAGGGTGAGTCACTGGCTTATTTGATGCATTACTAGCCACTAGAGAAATGTAACTTAAAACAGCACTGAGACCCCATTTGACCCTAGAAGGAATGGCCAGGAATGGGGACACGGACAAAGCAGCCCAAGGTTCCTACGTATGTGAACACCTGAGGCACTGACATAGGCCTCCCTGAACTCACTGTTTTCCCTGGAATTTTCCCCCCCGTCTCTAAACTCTGGAGAATGAGAGAGTTGGGGGTGGCTGCAGTCTCCACATGAAAGCAAGTGACTTGGGGGCACACATGACATCCCACAACTTCAGATGGAGGGGGAGGGTTGTCCTCCCCTCATTCCCCCGCCCCAGCCTCAGACTCCTCCGTCTACAGCTATGTGACACCCACATCCAAGCCTGTCCCTGTGGAGAGAAGAGCCGTCCCAGTGGCCTTCTGGGGAAGTCAGCACCCTTCAGTGTCGCCAGAACCGGTAGCTCAGCTAGCCTCTTTGTAAAGCACATGCCCACAGTGACTTCTTGTCCAGTCAGGGACATTCTTGCCAGCAGCTCTTCTAAGCAGTAACAAGGCACTCTGCAAAAGGCTAGAGCCAACAGGGCCACTGGATCTCTGTGCAAAGCAAGTTTACTGCAGGACAAAATTGGCAATGATTAACACATCACAGTCCAACAATTGGGGGTCACTGTGTACAGAGGTTCCTGGGGTCCACTCACCACAGGCTCACAGAAGCTTTAGAAGAAGAAAGGTGCAGGCCAACAGAGGAGCAGTTCCACCTGCTGACATGAGCTCACAGGGCCCTTTATCCATCACACACACACACACAGAGACCACACTGTGCACAAGGAGCCTGGGCTTCAAGACAAGACAAGCAACAAGGCACCAGGCAGCCTCTGATAGCTCACTGGTCTCACAGCTGCAACAAGCTTAGAGGTGAACTATGGGCACTGTCATTCGGCACGTTCCTGACTAGTTGGACCTGGGGTCCAGGGAGTGTGGCCTCAAGCCACCTAGGGTGAGTCACTGGCTTATTTGATGCTTATCTGGACCAAGGGTCGGGCACAGGCCCAGGTGCCCTTTGTGCAGGCTTAACAGGTTGCCATCTGGGGCAAAGGTGGACCCCTTAGTACATCAGCTCCCGGGGTCCAGCCCTCTAGAGATCACGTGGAGCTTCAATTTGACGCACCACTGATCAGTTCAGTAGATGGCTTTTTCGCCATGTGATGAAGTCCCCAGGTGGGAATATCTCTTGTGCAAGATAATTTCTCTAGATCCTCTCTATTTCCTCCCGTTTTGCAAAAGATAGGAAATATTTCTTGATAAAAATTTGGCGCAGTCATCATTCCTGCCCACCTTCATCAGGCTAAAGGATCTCATAATTTCTCATCTGTTGAAAAAAATTTTTAATCAAGGAAAATAGAGGAAAACCTAGTTTCAATTCTCAGCACCACAAAAAAAGAAGAAGAACAAGGATCATTATTGAAGTACATCTTTATTACGTAAAAGAGGGACACTTGGACAAAGTAATCCTATGCTAATTTTCTTAAATTTAAAAATATTTTAAGGAAAATTTTAGTCAGTATATGTTCTATGAAAATACCCTTAGATGCATGAGTCACGAAACCATGGAGTGTACAATTTGTTTTTGTGAAATGTATAGTGTGCTTTTATAATTTAGCAAGGCAATGAAATGGGGAAAGAAGCAAGATCTGTCACGTACAGGTACAAATCCCCTGTGATGAAGGTTATCTCTATGCCTATCTAAAATGTACCAATAATTTTTTTTAAAAAACAGAAGGAGATGAAAGACCAATGTTTTTCTTTCTCTAGATTCACTTAAAACCAGTCAGACTCCTGACTGAACAAGACCGTGTGGAGCATGACCTGGCTTCCAAGAGAAGGAAAGTTCGATTACAGCATGAAGACACCTTTCAGAGCTTAATGGAGGAAAATGGCCAGTTGGAAGGTCAGTCAGTGTTGTCCCACGATCCCCAGAGTGAGCAAGCAAAGGCGAATTTCACCTACACCTCAGCCCTAGGCTGCTGTGAATCCAGGGGCTGGAGAAGGCAGGGGCTCACCACCCTGACAGCGCGGGGAACCCCAAAGTCCTCCCTGTGCTGGGGAACGTTAGGGGTAGGGAGGCGACACGAGGGACCAGACAGATGGTGGTCCTGTGGGTCGCTGGGTGAGGGAGCCGTCCATGGTGCAAAAGAGGCCTCGCAGAGTTCTGCCTCAGGGAACAAAACTGGTGGGGCTGACGTGGGCTCAAGGTCAAGGCATCCTTTTGCAGTGTCCTGAGTCCAGACTCACCTGGGCCACAGAGAGGGTGTGAGTTGGTTTTAGGAGAAGCAGTGACTCCTGTCAGGCCTGTACTGCTGGTGCCTGAAAAATGTTGCTTATTTGCCTACCATGGAAAGAGCAAGACTCACTCCTAGGGCACTTAGGGGAAGGAGGTGTGTGTCACCTGCTCTGTGGCTGTTCTCGGGGCAGCGAGGTGCCCTCGGTACAAACAGCCACAGCAGGAGCATGCTGCAGATGCACCCTTCCCTCAAGCAATGAAGTGGTGCAACTATGAGGGACAAGCGAGGGCCGACTGCACAGTCACACACAAAACCCCAAGCTGGAGCAGCAGCAAGCGCACATGGAGCCTGCTGAGCTCTCACGGCAAAGCCCAGGAAGGACTGAGGGGCAGACAGGGCCTTCAGCCCGGACCTAGCAAGCAGCTCTCCCAGGTGGCAGCAGAGCATGCAAGCCTTGCTCTCCCCTGGCTGGGCAGGAAAGTCCGCACAAGCACGACTTCTTAAACTCCTGTTGTCCTTGTTGAGATGGCACTCCCTGCATTGGTAAGGAGAAAGTAGAAGAGACCAGAAAACCAGGAAGAGTTCATTACATGTGGCCTGAAACAGATCGGGCTCCATCCCTCTGAACAGAACCGAACTCTATTGGTTGCATTTTCTTTTTGGAAATTTTCCTAACTTTCATGGCCCAATGATGGAGACCAGAAAGCCAGCTTCTCTTGGAGATGCTGAGCCCAGATCCGGGCATTACGAAGGGCAGAGCGTGTGGCTGCTCCACCGCCCCTGCGCTCTCCATCTGGGCTGGCCCTGCTTCCTGCAGACTGTGGCAGGTTGCTGCTGCTGAGGTGAGCTTCCGGAGCAGCAGGGCTGCACTCAGCGTCACAAGGGGACCCTTACTCCAGGCGCCGGATGGTGGGCCTGCAGATCAGCAGGACTGCGGGAAAGCTGGCCCCAGCCCCACACCATGAGGAGAAAAGAAGGAAGCGCTCACGGAGCTTTCTAAGGAACATGCTTCTGCTTTGGGTCACTGTTTGAAAGTATGGCATGTTGGGGAAGCTTAAAGTGTGAAGCATAATCACGGTGTTTCAGGAAAAATTCAGAACTGCAAGGACAGCATTCCACACCAAAGCGTTTGGAAGATGACCAGCGTAATGCCCTCAGGCTGGATGGGAATATTCCAAATCATCAGCCCAGACTCAGTTTTGAGTTCAGTTTAAGTACAGTTTGCAAGCAGGAAGTGCAAAGCGGGCAGCTGGCTATTATGGGATCTGTATGGATTCCAGGAGTCAACGCATGTGCGTTGGGCAGATTTGTTCTAAGAAGGTTGCCTAAAGGGAATTGTTTATCATTAGACAGGGACATCCTGGGAGGAAGGAGCAAAGCAGGTAGAGTGGATGCCATCCGCAACTGGGACAGTCTGTGCTGGGCGTAAAGTATGAAGTCCTTGGAGAAAGCTGCAGTAAAAACTAGATAGACTCATATTTTAAGTAGAAAAACACACTGCAGCAGCTGCCTGTGGCCAGGTTGACCAAGCCAGTTGTTTGAAGAGGCAGCTGGACAGGCCCAGAGAACTGAGCTTAGCAATCCAGTCATGTGGCAAGCAGCTCAAGCACGTCCTGTCTCAGCATCGCCAAGCTGCTGGTTGATTTTTAATTTCTACTTTACGATTTTTATAAACTGGCTCTTAGAGTAGTTTCTCAGCAGGGATCGGAGCCTAAGCATCTCCTCTCATCATTGCTTCCACGCCTGCACGATGAAAGGAGAGGCAGGGCCAGCTCTGTGGAAGCCCCCGACCTGCAAATGTGGCAATGACTGCAGCACTGTGCATGCAGGATGACGACACAAAGCCGCTCAAAGCCTGCAGGAAACCTGAGGTCGGCTCGCCCTATGCAGCCCAGCTGGGCTGTGCTCTGAACCCTGAGGCTGCCTGTGTGTCTCCGCGGCATGCACTCCACTCGACGGCCCAGCCCAGCAGCCACCTTCCTTCGTCCCTGAGCATGCTGGCAGTGCTCCTAGCGAGTCGCTGTTCCCCAACCACTTCCCCGAAAGGAGATGCTGCCTTACATTTGCGTCTTTACAGTACTTCATATATTTTCAATTTTTAAAATGTCACAATTATTTTTAAATAGATAGTACATGCATAGGGTGAAAAATTCAAGAGGTATGAAAAGGAATACAGTTAAAAAGCAAAGCTTCTCACCATCTGTGTGGCACAGCTTGCAGCCACTGATAGCGCACTCTCGCTTTCTCTCTCTCCCTCTCTCCCTCCCTTTCTCTCTCTGTCTCTATCACTCTGTGTGTCTATCTGTCTGTCTCTCTCTCTCTCTCTCACACACACACAGACACACACATACACACACACAATGATCCAATAATGAATAGTTATATACATGATGTTTTTTAACAATATATTTTAGAGATAGCTTGTAATGGTTTATTTTGATCAAAAACTTGTAATATTTGGGTAAGCAATATTAGGCTGAAAAAAATCTCAACCAATGCTACTTAAGGTGTCATCTAATAAAATGTCTTTTAAAAGAGAAGTAAGCCTGACTTGGTGGCATACCCTATTCAGGAGGCTGAGGCAGGAAGATCCCAAGTTTGAGGCCAGTGTGGGCAGGTTACAGATAATCTGTCTCACAGTAAAAATAAACCAAACTCTGAAGATGTAGTTCAACACTTCCTGGGTTTAGTCCTCAGAAACAGAAGGAGAAAGAGAAGGAAAAGGAAAGAGGAGGAGGAGAGGAGAAGGGGAGAGGAGGGAGAGATTTTGAAATCTCTTTAGGAAGTTGTTTAGTTTTAATGACAGCAGTGTGGTAGCCTCCATATCTGGCAAAGCTATGATTTCCATATGGATTTTACAAACCCATCTCAGCAGTCAGAAAAACGGTGCTGTCAGAAGTGGCTCGAAGGGACATGCGCGTCAGGTGAAGGACTCAGAGGCTGGTATCGGTCTGGAGCACTGTGGGGTCAGACACTTAGGTCCGTGGACTGTGCCAGGACCAGGTTGGGGCTGCTCCTTGCAAGGGCTCCGGCAGGGCTGGGCTGCTCCCCTAGCATAGCTCCAGGGCTGGCGCCCATGTGACCTGGGGAGCAGAGCAGGGCAGCGCCCCTCTTCTGGGGTGTGGGGGCTGGTGACAGAGCAGCACGCACCCTGAGAGTCCCCACCGCTGAGGTCCAGGCAGGAGGACCCCAGGTGATGACTGCAGGAGACCACAGGTGCCTCAGCTCCCAGCCCTGCAAGGCCCTAGGGTGGCCCACAGCAGTGGTATGACTGACCACACAAGGAACTAGAAGTAGAATGTTACCAGGCAGTAAAAAACTAGAGAGCATCAAAAGTATGGTCCAGAGAGTGAAAGACAACCTAGAGCCTTGGGCAGGGAATTTCTGCAAAGGACAGTAATTAAAATTCTAAATTCAGTGACTAAATGAAATATTAAATATCATGGCACTCCACAAGAGACTAACGCTAGAAGTTCCATGGTGCCACCTACTCTTCTAGGCTTCTTCCTGAAGGAGCTGAAGACACTGGAGTAAGTGATCCACGCACACCATGTTTATAGCAGCGCCACTACCACGGCTAAGCCTTGACATGGCCTCTGTGCCCATCAACGTAAGAATGGGCCAAGAAAATGTGTTTTCACACAGCACAGCACTGCTCTGCCATAAAGAAGGATAACCTTCATCTGTGGGGAAATGGATGTATACGGAGACCACAGTGGGAAGCGAAATACATCAGACACACAGCACAAATATCATGAGGTTTCTCTTAGAAACACAAAGCATAAACATAAGAGCTAAAGACAGCACAGAGAGCAGGAAACAGAGATGGGCCTGAGCAAGGGAAGGGGACCACGGCGAGGGCTAAGGTGCATGTGCACGTGTGCGGACTGCCCATGGAGGAGAGTGGCTCCGTGGATGGTACCAAGGAAATCCCTGGGCTGAAGCCTGAGCACTCCAGTGAGCTGGGCGGGAGAGATCAGGGCGGTGTGACCCCTGGCTTCGTGCTTTCCTCAGCCCTGGAACTGTCCTCTGTCCTGCAGGCATCCTGGGGAGCCGCTCACCTCGTGGGTCAGAGCTTGCTGAGGACCCTGATCTTCCTGGCACCTGGCTTGGGCTCGCTGTGGGGCAGGGAAGCCGGCAGGTCACGCAGTCCGCTCCCCGACACTGATGTTGTCCTCCACAGATCCCGTATGCAATGAGGAGGGGACTGTAACCAGCACCACTGCGGTACAGAGCATTGAGCTGGTGCTGCCACCCCATGCGAACCACCATGGAAACACGTTCGGAGGCCAGATCATGGCATGGATGGAGACAGTGGCCACCATCGCCGCGAGGTCTCTGGCTTTGGCCAAGGATTCGGGAATGGGAGGGTGGAGGACTGGAAAGGGATGGGATCCAGGCACTGGTCTTCCAAGGACTGAGGAGAAAACAGAGGAGGGTGCTGCCATCTACCAATACGAGGCAGTGATCCACCACCGCCAGCTTACCTCAGGGTTCTTCTTTCCTTTCCTGCAAAGGCGACTGTCTAATCCCTTGCTTCAACAGCAAAAACAAAGCAACAGCATTAAGATTTTATTCTAATTATAAATATTGGCCTCGTAACACAGACTCACAGTGGCAATATATATATGACAAGACAGGTGGGGAACAGAAATGGGAGGAGGCTTTGCACTCATGTGTGGCCGGCTCAGCCCTCCCTGGGTGAGGGCTGGCACCATGTGGTGCCCAGGATCCAACCACCATCCCCACGTCCTTGCCTGAGCTTGCCTAAGTGGGCACTTTAGACTGCTGAGCTATCTCACTGGCCCAACAAACCTTCTTTCTAAGACAATGTCCAGTTAGGATTGACCTTTTTGGTGCTGGTTAAAACCATTATAGCCAAAGAACTGGCTGAAGGACACAGAGAGAGAGCACTTAGAAAAACACTTAAAAGTCCTTCAATTCCAAGAAGGTCATTTTCTTCTTAACGGAGCAGTTTAAGGAGCAGGAATGCTATGGGATGTATAGGAATGGGACTGCCCTCCTGACAATTTTTTTAATTACTGAAAATTAAAATTTTATCTTCCCCAGATTAAAAAAAATATTATTACTGTGTTCCTAGTCACAGCTATTATTAGAAGCCCATAGTTACCCTTTTCATGAGCTATGCACAAAGAAGAAAGCCTGTTTTGAAAACAAGATTGTCACCCTTAATGACAGCAGTGTCACAGAGACTTAGCTACACCCAAGGACGCAGGGTCCGTTCCCTCCCAACCAGCACAGCGCTCCAGTGCACCTGCCTGACTATAGCAGGTTCAGCATGCACCAAAGCATGGCATTTCAGAGTCTAAGTACTCTTCATCAGGATTTCAACACACACACTCACACACACACACACACACACACACAAGTGTCACATGCATGCCTTGTAGTTTCCTGGGTGTGGCTTGGCCATCCAGGTGCTTTTTACATGAGGAGAAAAGTTGTCCTTTTGCCCTTTAGGGGACTGCAGGGCACTGGACGGGAAGGGTGAGTGGCACCCCCTGGCAGTTGCTTCTTCCTAGCCAAACAAGCAGAGCCCCCACCCTGGAGCCAAGAGAAGTGGGGAGCCCCAGCCTCTCAGCAGAGGCCCCACCTCAGGGAAAGTGTTTCCCACACAGCTGCAACCATCCACACAGCCAATGTCAGAGAGCACAGCCTGACAGCTTATTTCACTTGAGTTAAAAGCTCAGCGGTTAAAAGCTCAGTGGACTAAAGTGTCTGCTTGGGTCATGCCAGCCCCGCCCCAGGATGCGCTGAGACAGCGATTGAGACTGGGTGTGGTGGTGCACATCTGTGATCCCCGTGCTTAGGAGGCTGAAAACAAAAGAGGATCACTATGAGACTGATCTGTGTAGTGAGACAGGACACTGAACTAAAATACATTAAAAAAAAAAAAAAAGAATGAGTCTGGGCAGGATGTGGTGGTGCTCACCTGTAATCCCAGAACTCAGGAGACCGAGGCAGGAAGATTGACACCAGCACAGGCTACTGTGAGTGCAAGGCCCCTTGAACGATGGAGCAAGACCCTGTCCCCAAACCAAAAGAGGACCCGGGTCACAGGGTGGCTACTGCCCTATTCAGTGAGTGGACAGTTTGTGAGAGCATGGTAAAGAGTGACTGCTTCCCTCTGCCTCCTGTGTACCCAGCCGCCTGTGCCGAGGACACCCCTTCCTGAAGTCCGTGGACATGTTCAAATTTCGGGGCGCCTCCACCGTCGGGGACCGGCTGGTCTTCAGAGCCATTGTGAACAACACGTTCCAGACCTGGTACAGGGTGCTCTCAGGCTGCCGTGTGCGAACTCAGGCTTGCATGGTTATAGCTCTGCATTTTATTTCAGCTTAGAGCAGAATGCAGACACTCCTTGCTTTTCAGTTCTTTCTGCAGCAGCTCTGGAGTCCTCTTTCCTGAGTGTCTCTTCCAGGTGTCAGCCAACATGTGGTGCCTGCTGCCTCCACCGAGCACCTCCCAGGGGAGAGGCAGCTCCCGAGACCCGAGCTGTGCCCTGCTCCTCCACCCTGTTCTCTGCACCTATGTGACTTCTGGCTTTTCCTTAAAGTCAAAATGACCAGGAAAGGTCAATGTTTTAGGGCTGGTGAGATAGCTTGGCAGACTAAACACCTGCTTAGACAAGCACAGGGACCAGGGATCAATCCCCAGGACCACAGGCCCCACCAGCCCTGCTCCCAGGCACACTGAGCCAGAGACAGAGTGTGGGCATGTGGCACATGCCTATAATCCAGGCACTGGGGAGGCTGCAAACAGGAGGGTCACTGTGAGTCTGAGCTGGGTGGGAAACCCTGTACCAAATACATTTTTAAAAAGTGCAGTGTTTTGAATTGATTCAGGACATGGAGGCAGCCACCACTAAAGTCTTCACTTTTAATGGATTTTCTTTCAACATCACGCCGTGCTGTGGCTGTGTGCATATGGGTGGGCTTCACCTGCTGCGCGTATTTCCTGCTGCCGAGAGCTGCTAGGCTGTGACACACTGCCGCGTGGGGGGCACCGGGCAGGGAGGCCACCACCCCAGCCCACCCTGCCTACCCCCACTACTCGGTGCCCACTGCCGGTGTCCCTTGCAGCGTGGAGGTTGGGGTGCGTGTGGAGGCCTTCAGCTGCCAGGAGTGGGCTGAGGGCCGGGGCCGGCACATCAACAGCGCCTTCCTCATCTACAATGCTGCTGATGATGACCAGAAGCCCATCACCTTCCCCAGGGTCAAGCCCATTTCCCAGGTTGGTCTCCTTGCAGGCGCAGCAAGAATCAGGCTGCACCTGCCACTCCTCTGGCCCTGCCTCTCCTGTCCTCTGCTGCTGTTCCTTTTGTACCTAACCAAGTAACATGACCCTTGCCTGTCCTGTCCCACCCTCCCCTCCTCTTGGCCTCTCCCAGCTCCTGTCCTTTGCTTTTATTTCCTTTGGTTCACTTTCCTTCCCTTCTCCCACTCCATGCTGCTGGCCTGTGACATGACCAAGCCCTGACACCCTCACCTGTGGGCAGGCTCACCGCTGTGTGTGGCTGCGACCTCTGTGTCCCCCTACTGCGGCCCCTGCCTGTGGCCTGGTCCGTGTCCACTGTCTCCCAGGTGGCAGACATTCAGACGTCCAGCTTCAGGACACAAAGCAGAGATTCTGGCACACTGGTCCTGGCCAGAAACCTCTGTGGATTCAACACACTGGTCACAGGTGCCCAGCGCTGCCAGCAGTAACACTGCAATGGCAGAATTTGGTCCATTTTCCTCTTTTTCTTGAAGGATGACTTCAGACGCTACCGGGGAGCAATCGCCCGCAAGAGAATCCGCCTGGGCAGGTAAGGGAGATGGGTGAGGACTCAGGGCCTCCCTCCAGCAGAGGTTATGACAGCAGAGAGCCAGGCCCCAGGCTTGGTCTGCAAGCATCCCCACACTGCGGATGCTCTCAGAGGGGTCGCTGGGACCAAGGAGGGGTGACAAAGGAAGATGTAAACTGTGGGTTTTTTTCCAGGAGATACGTTATTTCTCACAGAGAAGAGGTCCCTGTATCCCCACACTGGGACACCAGCAAGCAGGTGAGGAGCATCCAGCTCAGAGCTCTGCAGGGAATGCAATGTTCTCCTGGCTCTGGGTCCAGGGGGCACCACACAGTGAGACAAGAAGCTGCTCCTCCTTTGGTAGCCTGGCTCTGGGCCACAAGCAGAGCCTTATCTCAGGGACCATCACCAGTTGTGTATCCCTGTCTTCTCTGACATCAGCATCTGATTCCCAGACACATAGTCCTTGCCACCAGCTGTGTGGAGACCTGGTGTCACCAGGTTTGTTCTGTCCACAGCAGGTACTTTCATACAACTATAAAGCAGTATTTTGCTGTAAACAAAATGTAAAGGAAAATCCACATTTCCTCAGTATTCGTGGTTATAAATCACAGTCACTAGGCATGGTGGCACATACAGAAAATCAGGGTACTGGGAGGTGGAGTCAAGCGGTCACCACAAGCTCAAGGCCATGCCGGGCTACACAGTGAGTTTAAGGTCAGCCTGAAGTCCGCAGCAAATCCCTGTCTCAAAAATTCCTAATTAAAAAAAAGGTTTTAATGACTTCAAAAGGAGAATCTGACTTTGCTCAGGACAGATCTGTCTTACTTACATCAGCTAAAATGACACTGAAGCGCTGGGTCCACCGTTACCTTGACAGGCTTGTACACTCAGCACTTGAGGCAGAATTTGTATGTCCACCTCAGCTCAGCTCAGCACATTCCAGCTCAAACTCCCCGAGCGGAACAGATTCCACGTGTGCGCTCTGGACCCAGCTCCCAACCTTGTGTTCCAGGTGACCCTGAGCAGCAGCAATGTGGACGCTCTCCGGGAGCTGGCGGCCAAGCCCGGCTGGGAGGTGACCAGTGCCTTAGAAAAGGTAGGGCCCTCGAGGTGGACGCACTGGCTACTCCTCCTACAGCCTGGTTCTCGGGGCCCCGCCTCCGTGGAAGCCAAAGGATCAGGCAGTGTCTTCACTGCTTACTGTGGGCTGGTCTGTGTGGAGCCGCAGCACCTGCCCACCCTTCCCTGAGGCTGGGCCTTCGTCCTCTCACCCCTTCCTCATCCCATATCCAGCTGCTCAAAGCCCACCTGGTCTCCAAGAGCAGGACAGGTCTTTCTGCAAAGCTACCGCCTCTTAACGATCTCCCACTAGTGGCTCTTTTCATGGCCTCCTCTTGAAATTCACCTGTTGGGGCGTTTGCTCCACACCACCCCGTGACTCTTCCTCCACAGTTCCCTGAACTCATGTGTCAGCCCCACACGGAGCTAGCTTTTTCAGGTCTTCCCCTAACTGGATCGTGAACGTCTTAGCTAAGCTTTGAATGATTTCCGGTACCTCTCCCGGCAGCCTCTAGTGTTTCCCGCAGTGCAGATGTGAGCAGGCCTCTACCACTGCGCTCCCCGTTGTTAGGGGCCCTGGGAAGCCGGTGTGCACAGGACCCAAGCCGTGAGCCTCGGAGGGCCACACAGTCCCCCTCCACTTCCCCACCCCTCTCCCCCAGCTTGACCTGGCAGTGCAGGGGAGGGGGATTAGCAGGGGAGGGAGCGCTGGGATCTGGGCCCGTGCAGGCTCTGGCCAGTGCTCGGTCTTGCCGGCACCTGCTGGACCTCATCGTATACAGGAGACTGCCGCACGCCCTTGTGTCCCACGACAGCCTTGTTATATGCCTGCTGTCCCCCTGAGATTTCCATTGTGTCTCAGTGTCCCCACCTGGATGCTACCTCGCAGTGTCACCTCATGCTGAAGCTCACGTCCAGTTGGGGCCCTCGGCAGCTGGCCCTGCTGCGCGCCACCCAGCGTGGGTGGGTTCCTCGTGTCTCGGGCCCCCCCTGCTGCGGGATGTACAGCTCAGCTCAGCACGCCTGAGTGCTGCTTTCTCTTGATCTCGTGTTCAAGCTCCTCATGGCTTTCCTCTCCTGCTCGAGTCCGCGCCTTGCCTTGCGGACTCATGGGTTCTGAGCATCTTGCAGCCGCATGGTGGGGGTGGGGGCGCCGAGCTGCCTGGAAGGGACCGGAATGGGGTGCAGCGCCAGGCCGGGCCGCGTTACACCTCAGCACCTCGACCTCCAGAAGCTGTGGCTAGAAAGGAAGCTAGATCAGCACATTTTCTAGTGTCTTAGAAGAGCTTCAGTGATAAAGTCTCCATTTTTATTTAAATCTTTGGTAGAGGATATTATGTCCTTAAAGAAACTCTCTTGTGTTATCTCTGGAATTAGAAACCTTCCCTTTAAAAACTATTTGTGACAAAAACCTGATCTTAAAAGTCTGATAAAACTTTTTTTTTCCCTCTGAGTTATCTTCTCTCCCAAGTTTTACAAACTTTAATGGGGTTTCTTTGGTTTTTGCTTTTTTGAGCCACAGTCTTTTTTTTTTTTTTTTTAATCTTTTTAAGACAGGGTCTCACTATGCAGTTCAGGCTGGCCTTAAGCTCACTTTGTAGCTCAAGCTGATCTCGAACTCACAACAATCCTCCTGCCTCAGCCTCCCAAGTGCTGGGAGTATAGGCCTGTGCCACCATGCCCGGCTTTGAGCCATAGTCTTGATAGGTAGTTCAGGCTGCTCTTCCTTGAACTTGATGCGTAGCGTAGGTTGGCCTGTAACTCAGAGATTCTCCTGCCTCAGCCTCCCAAGTTCTGGAATTATATAGGTGTGTGCTACCACACCAGCTTGTGTTTACTCATAAAATGTAGATCTTGAATTTTCTACTGTCACCTTTTAGTTGAATAATTTAGTTGAAACACACTGCCTGTAGGAAATGCCTTCCTACTGGATGGCTGTGAGGGTTCCCAAAGTGCAGATAAGGAAGCTGGACTCAGGGCCCACACCGTAAATTGTAGGTTCACTGGCTTCTGTCGGAGGAAGAGAATGTTTGATGGGTCAGAGAGAGAACTGAAAGTACACTACCCTCAGAGAGCTAGAATGTGGGCTTTGGCAGAAGCCCAGGTCCAGCGCCAGGTGCGTTCGTGGGGCGTGCAGGGGCCTCGGCATGGGGCACAGTGCACATGCCCCGCTGCCACTTGGCCACTGTCTGGGCTGTGTCACGCAGACCACGCTCGCAGTGGAAGCTGGGGTCCGACCCCGGATTTGCAGTGAGCTTTTCTTAGGACCTGGGGAGACCCGTGGGTAGGGCCCGCCCCGGCCCCGCCCTGGCCCCGCCCCGGCCCCGCCCCGGCCCCGCCCCGATTTCTTGGGTCTTTCTCAGGAATATTCCTGAGTGAGTTTTCTGGAAGGGAAAAAGACCCAAGTAACTTTTGTGTTCCGAAGCTACTTTTGTTCTCATGAGTACAGTTTTGAAATCGAGATGTTTTGCGTCTCCTTCAGCTGCGCTCCCGGGCTGCCCCTGGGCAGGCTCTCCCGCAGGCGCAGCGACGCTGCGTGAGCGCTTCTATTTGAGAACAGTTTGCTTCACCACCGGAAGCATTTGGCAAAGCTTTACTTCCCTTTGCGAACTGCGCATTCAGAGACAAACTGGACTGTGGCCTCCTCCCCGGAATCAGGGACCACGCGAAGGGCGTGAGCCAAGGCGCTGCCCGCTCATCGCCGGTCCGAGCCTGGCCCCTGTGATGAGATTAGACAGCGCTCATGGCTTTTGCTCGTGTTTATTTCCTATCAAAAATGATGGAATTGGTGCTAATCGTACAAGACGCAGAAGCCGCTCTAAGGACTACCACCGTGCAGGTGCCCACGGGAGCCCATCCTGACTGCATAGTGTATAAACAAGCAGAGTGTGACATAGGCCTTAGGTCAGCTTTTGGCAGCTCAAAGCTCAGGAAGAGAGCTTCCGGGAGAAGCTGCAGGAGCAGGGTTCCTGTGTCCTGGAAGGTGATGGTCGCAGAAGGCTGCTGGGCCCTAGGGAAGGATTTCCAGGCAGCAGGGTGGCTTGGCTGAGTCTTCCCAGTGGAAAGTGTAAGTAAGTAATTATAAGCCTGACAGGAGCAATTTTTAACTGAAGAAAGAGCTGAGAATGTGCTAAGAAAAGTAAGAGTATCACAGGGGACATGTGCACCACCAGAAAACACAGAGGAGGATACCAGGGCACGAGGGGGCCAGAGGGGATCTCTTCCCCTGAGACCAGGAAGGGCTGGGTCCACAGTATCACCTGCCCACCCCTCTGCCGTAATTTTTTATTATATATTTTATCATAATTTTTTATTATATATCTTATCATAATTTTCAGGGGCCTCAAAGGGAAATCTTGGTTTTCCTGGGATTCCATGAAAACTAGTCTGATCCCACTCCCCTCTGTAACACACATGCCCATAAACTGTAACAAAAATTCTAAAACTTTGACTTTACTAAAAATCTCCAACCCAAAGCCAAACAGAATCTCATTAGAATGAAAAACAATTCCAGTAAAATACACTAGCTAGCTAGTCCCAGCAATATTCGAGCCTACACACTTTAAGCTTCCCTTCATTGAATACTTTTCTAGTCAACCAAGTGATAAAACATTTGAGTTGGCTACAAATGGAATTTCGCCTCTGTTCTCCTGAGCACAAAGGGAACTCACTCTCCTGGTGAGTTCTTGTCAGAGAATTCCTCCCTAAGCAAAGGCTGTGGTCCAAGAAGCCAACTCAAGCACTGTCCTCCCCGTCCAGGCAGTGGGCTGAGGAGAAGGACGTGCACACCTTGGTCCCTGGGCAAGGACCAAGCTCTTGGTTGCTCATCTGGCATTGAGGGACATGCTGAATAGGCTCTGCTGAGGCCGAACATGATGTGGCTCCTGGATCAATGCTTTGGTTCTGGGACAGAAAGCAGCCTATGGCCGGTGGCAGCTCCTGAAGTGCTCTGTTCACCACCAGGACTGCCATACAGAGTGCTACACTGAAGCCAGAGCACTCCTGCCCCCATGTCCTGAGAGTGGACAGTCTGAGCTCAAAGTGCGTGGGATCACATGCTTCTGAGGGGAAGAGAAGCAGGTCCAGGCCTCTTACCTGGTCCTGGAGGTGTGCAACCCCCCTTTGATGTTCTATGGCTCAGTGTCCTGACACTAGGTGTTGTCCCTTTGTGCTCGGCTGTGTCCCATTTCCTGTTAGAGGGATGTCAGATGCATTGGGTTAGGGACTTTCCTTGCTGCAGCAGTAGTAGAGTGAACTCATCTTAAGTAATCCCACCACTGTGACCCTGTTCCTGTATAAAGTCATATGCTGAGCTACAAAAGGCCAGAGCCTTGGGGTATGGATTTGGAAACGTGTGCATGCGCACGTGCGTGAGCAGGCATCTCTCCACAAGCACTCTGCCCACCGCTCTGCCCACTCCACCCTCCTTGAGCCAAGAATGTGAGTGATTGGGGCTGCAGGCCACCAGGCCAGTAGCTGCTCTCTGGTGTCCTCTGCTGGGAGCGCGGTGAGCCAAGCTGTGGAGGGTGAGTCTCACTGAGTCTCAGAGGGTGGCAGCAGCCTGTGTTCTCCATGTTCTGAGAGGGCTCACAGGCTGGGCCAGGCCCTCCTCGGCAATGTGGAATTAAAGATGCGCTGGGCCAGAAGCAGGTAATGACCACTTGATTGCTTCCTAAACTGCTCTAGTTAATTTCTCAACTCTTGATTCTCTCAGTAACTTTACACACATACACACACACGCGCGCACACGCACGCACATGCATGCACACGCATATGGGTGTTTAAATAAGGGTTTCTCCTTCACAACCTGATTTTCCACCTGCTTGATTCCTGCAGCGAAGTCCTAAGCTCTCTTCTGCTTGTCTGCTTGTCTGCTCTAGGCCTGTTGCCATGGGAATGATTATAGGACGGCAAATTCCAGCAAGGAGGCAAATTCCAGCAAGGACTTAAGAGCCTCCAGGGAGATGGGGCAAACAGGCAGGAAGGAAGTGTGCTCCTGCGTGGGCGCACCCCACCACTGTAGTCCGAACATAGGAGAAGGCAGACAGAGGTGCCAAGGCCGCCTTAGGGCTCTGTGAATGGCAAATGGCACCCAGGACAGGCCTCCGCGTCTCTAGGGACGCGGAGAATCAGACGCTGGTCTCCCAGAGGGGTGAGCGTGGGATGGAAAATTGCAGAAGGCTTTGTGTGGTGCATGGATCACAGGGATGGCTGGGCTCCAAAGGTGGCTGCCCTGGCCGCTGCCCCCCTCGGCCCCTGTGGGATGCGCCTGAGGTCCTAGGGACACCCGGACCTGGCCCTGGCCCTGTGCCTCCTGAGGGAGATGACAGCCAGGCCCCTGCTTGTTCCTGTATATAGGCAGGGAAGCAGTGTGAAGGGTGGAGTGGGAGAGATCTGCCTGCACCATCATTAGAGTGTCGCCCTCTACCGCGTATTGTGTGACGTGGGGCTCTTACTCAGGCCCAGGCTCCTGGATACCAGGCATTCGAAGTGAACTGCATCCTTTGTTTTGTTTTTATTCGGTGATGAGACGCCTGAGTTCATATTCTCAATCTAGCCGGGCATGATGGAATCTTAGCACTTGGGAGGCTGAGGTAGGAGGATCACTGTGTGTTTAAGCCCAGCCTGGGCTACAAACTGAAACCTTGACTCAAAACACACCCACCCCCACACAGAAAAAGTTGGTCTGTGATTACATGCATATGTATGCAACTTTTAAAGTAAAATTATATTTTTTTCTCTTGTAATTTATTTCTTCTTGTTGATATTTTTAGATAAAGATATACACTCTGGAAGAGCAAAAAGGCTTGTCAGTTTGGGTTGAGAAGCGTGTGAGGTGCCCGGCTCACCTGGCCTACCATCTCCTGTCTGACTTCACAAAGCGGCCGTTGTGGGACCCCCATTACATGTAAGCACCAGTCCAGCCCCTTTCCCTCCTCCGCCTCACGACACCACGTAGGGCAGCCTGGCACGGCCGCCTCTGGGGCTGAGCGTGTGAGGGGCTGCTTCATTAACTGAGTGGCTTCCCATAGCCACTATTGGAATAGCATCTCCACACGGCGCAGTGCACCAGCTGATGCTGACGCCAGGTGAAAAGCGCTGCACTCACTTGCCCTCCCGGTCGACTCAACTTCACATCTCGCCCTCATCTGCTGGTCCTGCCCATACATGCAAGGCTGACAGGACCAGTTTCTGACATCCGTCACACTGGCCACCCAGAGGCAGGACCAGACTGGGCTCCAGCTCTGCCAGGTTCTGAGGTCCACGCTTTTGGGCTCCACACAGCCCTGGCTCTGGAGGGAGTCGGGCTGTGTCTCCCCACTCCCACCCCTTCATGGAAGCTCCTTCTTTACCTCAGAGCCTCGCTCTCCAGGGGCAGCTGGAGGAGAGAATCCAGTCCTGACGGGACAGCGTGCCTTCTTCCCAGCAGCCTCTGCTCTTCTCTGCTACTTCCGGTCTCCTCATCCCTGCCCAAGGCTCCTCCAGCTCCCGGACACCACCTGCCCTCCACACCATGGGGGCGAAGGGTGGGGGTCTCCACTTCTGTGGATCCAGCCAAGCTTGGACAAACACATGGGGAACACTGTGTTTGCACCAACAAGCACGGACTTGGGTTTACTGACTCTATCCCTAAATAAGGGAGTGGGATGACTCTAGGCAGCAGCATTCACACTGTATTAGTAATGCAGCATGACTTAAGGGGCGAAGGAGGGCATGCAGGGTTGTACGGAAATACAGAGGCACTTAATATGAGGGACTTGGGCATCTCCTAACTTTGGTACCCACGGGGCCCTGCTTCTGATCTCCAAGCACTGAGGGGTGACTGTCCATTACTGGGACAGGGACAGTGGCCTCTGGCTGGCCCTCTTCCCGAGAGCCCCACTGGCCTCCTGGACCCCTTGATGGAAGGGCTGCTGAGAGGGATCCCTCTTTCACATCACTAATTCCAAAGCAGACAAGGTAGAGGCTCATTTCTAAACTGCCTAAAACTCACTGTGATTGATACCATGTAGCCGGCAGACTGTGCCACGAAGGCAGAGGCCTCTGAGGTGCAGTGCTGCACAGTGTGGATGTCTGAGTAACACACCACGGCCCACGCCATCGGGATCAAGCACTCTGAGGGGAGGGAAGGCCTCGCAGGCGCCACTTCCACACCGAGGTTCCAAGCAAGCACGGAGCACTCAGGAAGGGCAGCGCTGACACCTAACATTAGGTGTGACTTGCTTGTAAATGTTCTTTCTGCACTCTTTATGTCCTTTGGCTTCCCATCCAAATGGAACTTCGCTGAACAGAGAAGGAATTCGAGCTCAACTAACCGATCTTGCATAATGAAAGCTGGGCGGGGCTTTTTACTCTGCCTCAGCCCCTCCCAGACCTTCTTTGCTCAGGTGCATCAATGCAGTCAGTGCCTTGCCCTGTGGGTCGAGGTCTGAAGGTCACAGCAGGCCGACTCCAGAGCCAGTGCTCTTCGGGCTGCACTTCTTTACCCATGATCCTTTGAGGGCTGCCTGTGTACTCCAGAAGGCTTCAGAGCAGCCTACTGGACTCTGGAGAAAAGCAGTCTTGTGGAAAATGGCCTTTGAACACCTTCCACTGAGTCCTGAGGGTGTGGTCTGGAGCAGCTGCCACACCCTCCATCACTGGCAGAGCACTACCTAGGGGGAGTCGAGGGCCTGTGACTCAGCTCTGGCCACCAGTAGACACCAGGTGGAGGCCGCCTCAGCAAACCAGGAAGCGACGTCTTCTCTGTCAGGGAGAGCTAGCCTGACCCAGCCACCCCTCATGCAGGTCCTGTACCGTCATAGACCAGGTGAGCGAGGATGACCAGATCTATCACATCACCTGTCCTAGGGTGAACGGTGACAAACCCAAGGACTTCGTCGTACTCGTGTCACGAAGAAGGCCTCCCCGGGATGGGTGAGTGTGAGCAGCCCGGGGCCAGGTCAGGCTGTGTTCGCAGGACATCAGGTTGTCCCGAGGGAGCTGAGGAGGGCAGCAGCCAAGGCAGCCACTTTTAGAGCTGAGGAGTGGAGCACAGAAGTGGGAAGAAGTCAACATCAGCTCTTCAAGCTTTGAATGACTCATTTAAAATTTTCTAGACAGATCTTTAGGTATCACTGAAAGTAACGATCAGGTGCCAAGAGCTGGGGTGAGCAAGCACCATGCCAGGATTCTAATGCAGTTCTTCCTCCTTTTGTCTTCTATGGGTGTAAACACACATTTAGTAAACCTTTGAAACAGCCCATTAACAGTACAAAGTGGACCCCAGGAGTTGGTTTCCAGTTCTCAAAGGCTCAAGGGTGCTGGACACCTGGCTGGACTACCTGCCACATGGGGCAGATGTCTCCTGTCTCCTGGAGGCGATTCCATTTGCATTGCGCCACTTGGCAGTGCTGTCCATGAAAGAAGGAGCACAACCCCACACAGAGGTGTCAGGGTCCTATCCTCTCCTGTGCTGGAGGGCGTGAGACACAGCCCCACCTGAACCCTCTGGCTTCTGGCCAACCCATCCCACAGAGCAGTGTGCAGTCACTAAGCAGGAAGAAGCCACTAGAGAAACACTGCTGCAAAAACTTCTAAAGACTCCCTGGGCCCTGAAAAATGTAATCATAGAGCATATTTGTAAGATGATCATATTTATGTAAAACTGCCTCGTGCACTCACTCATCTAGATGCTATGGTTACACATGCCTTCCAAGTCCAAAGAGCTAAGCCGGGCGTGGTGGCGCATGCCTGTAATCCCAGCACTCGGGTGGCTGAGGCAGGAGGATTGTTGTGAGTTTGAGACCAGCCTGAGCTACAAAGTGAGCTTAAGGCCAGCCTGAACTGCATAGTGAGACCCTGTCTCAAAAAGACAAAAAAAAAAAAACAAAAAAAAACAAAGAGCTGCCCCTAGAGTGTAGAGGAGCCCCAGCATGCCAAGAGGCTGCTGTGGGGACTGAACTTGTGGAGGACTTTTATTTTGTAGCCTTTGGAGTTTATTGTTTGACGGTTCTTTAAAACAATAGCTATTGTTTTTATAATTTAAGAAGAGAGGAGGCTGAAACTGCAGTTTGCAGGTCTCTCAGCTTAGTGGAGTGTGCCTGCATGGGTGAGCAAGGCCTTCTGAGCCTCTCCCGCACCCAGCCAATAAATGCCTGGCTTCGTGGGGTGGGTGGGACTCCGGGGCCAGCTCTGTCTGGCTGCAGCCGGCCCTGGGTGGGTCCCCAGCATGCAGAGAAACAAAACTCAGCCCTGCCCTGATGCTAAGCATGTGCTAGAGGCCAGGACATGTGTTCTTGTCTTTCAGGGACACCTACCTGGTGGCAGCAAGGTCAGTGGTCCTGCCAGGCATGCCGCCGACCCCAGAGTACACCAGGAGTGAGGTGGCATGCGCCGGCTTCCTCATCCAGCCGACCAGTGGCAGTTCCTGCACTGTGAGTTTGATCAAGCCCCTGCTATTTGGTCCGCTCTGGCGGATTCAGGAGCTGCTCTCCATTCCCCAGATTCCCAAATTCACATTTGGAATTCTGTGTTCCTCCAGGTTTCCAAATTAATTGCAGTCCAGCATTTTGCACAGGAATGCACAGGGGTGCCTAGGGTCGGCCTTTCAAGATCCATTCCAAATCATCCCTGGGAATTTGGGCCGCAGTCTCCCCTGTAACAGTGAAATTGAGATCTTTGCTCAAAAAAGCTCCAAGCCAGTCATAAGCTAAAGTGCTGTTTTGTTTTTGAAACAGGTGTCATATCTTAACCAGACGTCGGCCAGCATCCTGCCTTACTTCGCTGGGAATCTTGGTGGCTGGTCAAAATCCATTGAAGAAGCAGCAGCCTCTTGCATCCGATTCATAGAGAATGCTTGTGATGAGGCCGTATTTTAAATAGTCAACTTCCAATTTTCTGTAGTTCAATTTCCCATTTTAATTTCAAGTACATTTGCCAGGTGTTGGACTCACAGAATGACTGACTTTCAGCCTCAGAAAAACACAGTTAAGAGGCTGGAAACCAAGCTACGTTGCAGTCCAATCCCAGCAATTTGGCCTAATGTTAAAAGAACTTTAAAACTATTTTACAGGATCCAGTGCTCCGCCTCTCCCAGGGCACAGAATGGGGCACTGCCTAGGCACAGCACTGAACACTCAGTACAGTGGCATGAATTTAGTTAAAATCACTGTCAACATGCTTGGGTTACACAGGGACTGTGTGTGCTCGGGCTGAAATTTTCCAAAGTGTGAAATGATGATTTTCTCTATCAGTTTTTTTTTTTTTTTTTTTTTTTTTTTAAGTACCGGGGATTGAAGATTTTCTCTAAATTGATTAATGTGTGGCGTGGCTCCAGTTGGGCAGGTACTTGTGTGGCAGAGTGTCTGACAAGAGGTATTACATGTTTTAGGGCCTCAAATTAGGAAGGCATTAAAACATAATAGAATCCAATCAATTTTATTAATGGGAACTACTTACTAGTGTCATTTTATATCCATTCCAGGTGGCTGCCCTCTCAGTGTCTAGCACTGTGCACGCACACAAGTGCCTGCCATGTGGAACACTGCAGAGGGGGAGCGTGCCAGCTGGGCTCTGTGCTGCAGCCAGCACCAGCTCATCAGCCCTCCACGTCAGCCCCTGTTATTCCAAGCTGCCATTGGCCTTCTAGAATAGGCCAGGCTAGCCCCCTGCAGAGGACCACTTTGACAAGTTGCAGGAGTTCTCCACTAAAGAGGAGAGCTTAGAAGCACCCCATTGTTAGTTTGCCAAGTCTTTCTTCCCCTTCTTTCTTTGCCATGTTAGGGTTCAAACCCAGGGCCTGGCACCTGCTGGGCAGACACTATCCACAGAGCCTCAGCCCGGCCCGACTTGACAATTCCACCTCTGACCCTGAGTCTCTGAACCCACACAGCCTGGGCCTGCTCATGGTTATTTTCATGGTCTGTGTCAAAAGGTGTTTGTGTGCATGAGCTTTGGGCTGTGCTGAAGTTGTATGAATTAATATTTATATACAATAAACACAGACACATAAATAATAATTATTCATTACATTCCAAATGTAAAAAAAGATTTTTGAGAATTTTTTTAGAAGTGCAAGACCCGTCAGACTGTTCCTATAATTAGGCACATCTAAGTGCTGTCTGCCTAGCCTTGGCCTTTGGATTTATAAGTTTTGAACTTTTTATCTGAACAAGAGTAGAGCTGTGAGGAGTCTTGGTGAGATGTGAGGACGTGGCCCCCTCGTGGGCCCCTTACACACACACACACACACACACACACACAAATGTATGGTGATGTGCAGTGATCAACTGGGTACAGTCCAGTACTCACAGAACACTGGATGATACAGTACAGCCGCAGCTGTATCCTGTACTAAAAGCTATGCAGTGTGGTCCATCTCTCCCACTACCTGACTGAGCTGTCTTCTCCTTTTATCTTGTAATGCTGAGGGTGATGCAGTATTTATGGGATAGGAGAAGGAGGTGAGTGACATAGCCGTGCACAGTGCAGCATCTGAGCACTGGTCAGCTTTGAAGGTATTCACAGGACAGGAGTATCTCCAGCAGGCCTCTGAACGCAAAGGCCAGCCTATGTGCCTGGCAGGAGGGAGCATCACAGTGAGAGATCTCCTCAGGATGTCACATGGTTTAAAACTTATGCATTGTTCCTTTGTGGAATTTCACATGTAGGATTTTCAGACAGCAGTTACTGGGTGCAGGGGACACCACAGAAAGCAAAGTCACAGCTAACAGCAGTTGTGCAACACAGGCAGAGTCGCTTTCTGTCTGCTGGAACACAGTACATGATAGCCACAACTTGAAGAGGACAGGTTTGTTTGGGGTCGCAGTTTCTAGAGGTGCCAGCTCATGGTCCCCTGGCCCCAAGACAGGGCAGCCTGGCAGGGATCTGGCAGAGGGGGGAAAACTGTTCAGGCATGGTGTGCAGGAAGCAGAGTGAAGGGAGGGAGCCGCACTCTTCCAGGCCCAGGCACCAGGGGCCTCCTCTCCCCACCAGACCCCACCTCAGGCTAAGCCCTGCCTTTGAGCTCACAAGGCTTTGCGGGGTAAACCACAGTGCAGCCTTTCTGCTTTTCCCCAATATAATCGCCGTTAGCCACACTAGGCCCATCTCACATATCACCTGTCACGTGTGACGAGGGACTGCTGCAGCCACCCTGGGCAGTAGAGCTGCAGAAAGTTGCTGCGGCATGGGGATTCGCCGGTTGCTGCTGGCCCAGCCAGTGTGGTCAGTGCTGTGGTGCAGACAGATCTTGCTCTTTTCCATTTTCACCTGTCCTCACATCAAACAATCTCGTCTAACCTTCCTAGATCGCTTCACTTCTGTGCTTCTCCGTGCCTTATCCACCTGGTCCTTGGATCTTGAATGGCCTAAATTAAAATGCTCATTTTCAGGATCACTTGTCTTTACAGACTTTAAAAGGCTGTGGGAGGAAGAGATGGCAGTGGGTGATTTTCTATATAGGGCATTTCAAAAATAGAAATCTATTGTCGGAAACAATAACGCAATTAACTACCATTGAGCTGAGAGACTCCACAGAGCTCAGGGTGCAAGCGGAGGAGTGTACTGGTCATGTGCTGAATAAAGTAAGTAAACAACAGAGAATATTAGATGCATAAAAGTGAAGTGGGTAAAGGAGTCAGGTGCTGGGAGAGGGCTGCAGGTGGCTTCACTGAGGATCCTCTGAGCCAGGCCTTGGCCAGGCAAAGCCCTGAAGACAGTGATTTGGGGACATTCTAGGAAGAGCAGGGAGCAGGTGCCACTGCATGCGGGGAGAAGTAGCTAAGGCAGCCGAGTCGGAGACCACAAACCCCATGTCCCTGGAGCCCAGGCCTCAGGCAAGTGTGACTCCCAAGGATGAGCAGGTCACCTGGTTCAGCGGCTGTCAGCCCCTGAACAGCCAGGACAGAGAGCAGAAACCCGAGCTTTCCTTCGCAGTGTCAAGGCGGCTTTAAAGAATGCTTGAGACGTCCTGATGCTTCTGTGGCAGGAGCTCCAAGTTCCTCTAGCAGTGCTGTTTGGTCTAGGAAAGGGGGCTCACTTCTACTAATTCTTCCCGGTTGCGATGCACCCAAGATGTTATCTATGCCTGACACATATCTGACATATCACCTTTTCATGGGAGTGACGAGACAGCCGTGTGTGTATGCTATAGGTAGAGGAGGCCTCTCACAGCACAGGGACCCAGGCTTAGGAATTTTTGAGAAGTAGCTAGCAGCAAAAAAGAGCACTTCACTGGGCAGGTACAAGCCCTTATGCAGGCATCTCGCAAGTTCTCACACATGCATCCTCCATATCCTCGCTTTCCCTCATGTTCAAGTGGATGAAATATCTCTACCCCGGCAAAGAACAAGTCCTCTGACCTGACGGCCCCTCCCTTTAATTTTCTCCTCTCAGTTATTGGCATCAGGGTTTCCTTTACCTCTCCTTCCTTCTTTCCTTCCTTGGTTCCTTCATTACTCAGTCCTACCTTCTTTTTTTTTTTTTTTAATTTAAATCGGTTTTATTTAAGAATTCCCAACAATGACAACTCTTATAAAAAGCATCCAAGCACAGGACACAGAATTGCAGCAAACAGCATTCTTATGGGGAGCTAACAGACATGAGAACTTCCGCCCTTCTCTGAGACAGCTGAGCTCACTGGTGAGCTCTGCTTCCATGTACTCTTGCAGAGCACAACACAAGCTCAGTCCATGTTCTCCACCCATCAGCTTCAGTTCACGTTACCACACTTAGATATCAGTAACAGAGGAGAGCACACACCATGCGGCATTCACAGCAGTTGACAAAGGGGGAGGGGAAGTACAAGTATCATTTCACTTGATGCATTCAACTAACATGGGTTATCTAAGGGCAAAACTCACTCAAAGTCTTCCAACAGATGTGGATGTCCCTTGAATGCAAAAAACGTTCGTACATCATTTGCTATCATTGCTCTCTGCACACTCTCACCAAAGCCACAGGATTGGGAGACACATCTTGCCAAGTTGAAAAATATCCATTATGTACCACCAAGTCTCTGCACACTCTCTTCTTTTCTCGCTCACACTGGCCTTTCATGCCTTGGCACCACCATGGATCACACACAAGGTTTCAAATGTTCAAACAGCCTTCTGGTTCCATACCACAGCCTTGCGTTCAAAGCATTGATACGACTCCATGAGATAAAGAGTAGCGGATAAAAATGGGACACCCACCGTCAAAGCAGCCCATGCAGCATGATGACAAATTCTTGAGTGAGAAAGCATGTAGACAGAAGGAATCCTATGGCGGAATATTTACAGCACTACTTTTAATGAAGTGCTTCTTCCATAAGCATTTGAAATGAGATGAACTGCAGAGATTAAATGAAAGCTTCATACTATACTTTTGTATGTGAGGGGAGACAAGTGTTAAAAATAAAACCAAAACAACCAAACACAGTGACATCATGATGTCCCAAAAAGGAGATATTCCCAAGGAGGAAATCTATATGGTGGGGCTCAAATTAAAAGAGGAGAAAAGATGTAGTTCTAACTAATGGCTTCCACTTTGAACATGCAAAGAATTCACTTAACAAGTCCAGGGATAAAAATATTACAAGAAAAACCTTTTGATATCAACTGTAGTGTGTTGGTTTACCAATCAGGCAAACAGCAGTTCACTTTCAGCCACTTATTATTCCAACCCTTTATGTAACAAAACTTATAAAGTTCCTTTAGTTCTTTTTCTAAAGAAAAATGTCAAAAATACTGCTGAATATACTCCACATTGAACAAACCAATTTTGAAAATTCTTAGTACATATGTATTTTACAATATACTTACCATGAGTTTAGAAAAATCCCCACCATTTTCTATCAACTAAGCATGACCCACTGTCTGCATTCCCCAGCCAGAAGACAGAATCCTTGCTTGAGCCAAAGCCTCCATTAGAGCCGCTGCCTGACCCTGCATTTGATGCTGATCCCCATCCAACTGCGGCACCAGAATCAGAACCACTGTAAGCACTGGCTCCAGAACCAAAAGGCTGATTTGAATCCCTCGGCATGTTGCCCTGGCCTTGGCTGCTACCCGATGGGCCCGACAGGTTCTGCTCACCGGCTAGGATGCCCATCATACCCCAGCTGCTCTGCAGTGCAGCCTGGGCTGCAGCATCACTGCTGTGTGGATGCTAAAAGCACCAAAATTCATCCCTCCACCCTTGTTACTACACTGATTATTTCCCAGGCCAGCTCCAGCCCCTCTGTTTCCAAACCCACCCTGATTCCCAAAGCCACCTGGATTAACACCAAATCTTCCACTTCTCTCTGTCTGTTGCTACTGCATTGTATATATGCATGCTGATTCCTTTAATGATCAAGTCCTCTCCACAAAGAGATTGGGCAACCTGATCATCTGCAAAGGTAGCAAAGGCAAAAGCCCTGAATGGCTTGGGAGTAAAGACACCCACTGCTTCTCCACACTGGCTGAAGAACTACCGCAGCTCGTCAGCAGCCATGCTGTCTGTACAATGCCCCACAAATACCTTTCTGCTCCTCAAAGGCTCATCTGGGCTTTGCTTAGAATTAGGAAGTTTATAGTCACACCATCATCCATCTATCATATGTCGCTGTGACATGACTTTCACCTGCATTTCATACTCCTTAAAGCGAACAAAGCCAAACCCTTTTGAATGACCAGTTTTAAGATCTTTCTTGACCTGCACCATAAGAACGTCTCCAAAGGTACTAAAATACTCTTTTAGATCCTGTTCAGTTGTTTTCCATGGAAGACCCAATACTATTAAATCTGATGTTTTCTGGACTGCTCTTTGCACTTTAACGGCTGATGAATCATCTGTTTCATCCATTTTCCTTTTTTTATCTTTGGGATAGTTGACGACATACACCAGATTTCCCCAGCCAGCATCTGGGGCATGTAGAATTCCTTCAACCAGGCAGACACCTCTCATACACGGAGACACTGGATTTCTGTGGCGCAGCCCACATGCCCCTGGAAACTGGGCTGTAACTGTCCCATCATCTTCTGATGGCATTTCAATGGGTTCATCATTCTCATCTTCTGTTACCCGAATATATTCACACGTCTTTTATTTTCTCCGGGGTGGAGGCCGAAGCCGCTGCATCTGTGTTAGGCTGTCCCCAAGGTGAGAACTGACGTACCTGGGCATCTTGGTCAGAAGTGCCTGCGACTCACCCACTAGGATTCTATTAGAAACCACAACAGTGAAACAAGCACTGAGATATCAGAAAAGTCCTACCTTCTTCTCTTTCTCTCTCTCTCTTTCTTTCTTCCTTCCTTCCTTCCCCTCTCTCCTTTCTTTTTCAGTACTGCAAGTTGAACCCAGGCATTCTCACTGAGCTATATCCCAGCTTTTTATTTTTGTTTTGGAAACAGGGTGTGGTTAAATTGTCTAGGTTGGGTTTGAACTGTGATCCTCCTGCCTCAGGCTCCCAGAGCACTGAGATTACACTTGTGCACCATGATGTCCAGCTGGTACTAATGTTTCTTATGGTAAAACACAACAATGCAATCCTTCATCTGATCCCATGTCCTAAGCTTCACCCCTCCCCGGTCCAGTTGTCTGGGGGTGTGGGGCCCACATCCCTATTCATTCATCTCCCTGACCTGCACCCTTCCCTATCATGCCACGGAGTCCCTCATCAGGACCATCTATGTCCCTCCCTAGGGCTGGATCTACTGGCTCTGCTGCTCACTTATTCCCTGAAAACCTCCACTAATGCTGGTTAGTTCCTTGTTTGTACCACACTGTCTCTTCCTGGTTCCCATAATGTCACACATTTAGGTGTCCTCCTGTTCACTAACTATGTCTCCTCTTCCCATCCACCCCTGCCATCAGACCTCCAATGTGGCTACCCATGGGGCCAACTTGGCCTCTTCTCACTCTCCACTCCTGGATCAGTTTCCCAAGTGTAGAAGCCATTCCATTACCAATAATACCTGAATCTGGTTCCAGTCCAAACCCTTACTAAACTTTGTGCTATCTGCTTGATATTTTTATTAAGATAATTGTCATCTCAAACTACCCTTCTGAAGCACACCAATTAAATTCTGACACCTTCCCTTCCACAAATTTCCTTTTCTTCAGCAAATCCATATAATCCCAACCTTTGGCTCAACTTCACTTCCACAACCCAGATCTACAACTTCCTCTTTTCTCCTAGATTTTTCACCCATCTTTCTGTTTCTGTTCTTGCTCTTCTTTTCCCTCTGTGTTCAGCCCGGCAGCCTGGAGGTCTCACATGTCTCCTCAAAACCCAGGAGCAATTTTGTACATCACAGAGAAAAGCCGAAGTCTCACAAGGGTCCCCAGCAGTGCATTGCATTCGATTATTGTTGAGTAATCTTTATTCAACAATCATCCTTATGTCCATGAATGGAGTGGATTTTTTACCTTTTGACTCTGGGTTTAACTCTGTCCTTTACCAGCAGGATGTTAGCGGATACACTCCAAACAAAGACTGGAAAAGGGTTTTGCAATGAAAGACTTTTTGGCAAAAGGGTTTAGCCTCTTACATCTCAGCCACTATCATAAGAAAAATACTGAACTTGATAGTTTCAGGGAAAGGGAAAGAGAAAGACAGATGGACATGGAATAGAACTGCTTCATCTGGCCTAATTTAGATCAGTCCACAACCATGTTTCCAAGGGCTCACAGTTGGTACTGCTTGCTCTATCATCTCTTGAGCTTACAAGACACTTTTCCTGCTAACGCTGACCTCCTTCTACCAGTGTGTCCCTCACTCTCTTCCTGCCATGTCTTTGTTGTGTTGGCTCTCCCTGGCATGCCCTTCCCTGAAAGGACCTGACCTCAGCTAGCCCCTTCCTCTGGCTGCACAAAGCTAATGCCCTCAAGTCCTCATGGTCTTTACTCACATGTCTACTTCTGCAAAGAAAACTGTCCTAGGCCTCTTCCTTAAAACTGAAGCCCCCATCTAACAAGAACTCCCACTGCACCATCTTATTCCTGTGCCTTTTATTTTCAGGGCACCTCATTATCTAGCATACATTTTTATCTGTTTTGTGTCTGTTATTTCTAATGTTGGCTTCAGGAGAGCCAAGATTCCCATCGATTTTGTTCACCACTCTGGCATGCGCTAACCATAATTCTCTTTGAATCAGTACACCTGCCCATCTTCTGTCTCAGAGACCAAGTCTAGAACTCTGAAACTCAAACTTGCATCTTTTCTCTTCACAAGAGTAAATAATAAAAATTTTATGACATTTTAATTCAGACTCGTGACATCCTACTGTTATTTACAAGTTACACATTATTTTCATTCTTTTAGCAGTATTTATGTCAACTCATCTATTTGAATGTCTATGCATTTGCTTACCGTCTTTTTGCATTTTAGACCTTACAATCTTCTGTGATTACATTTCTCATTAAAATACAATATTGAGTTTTCTTTAGTAAGGAATTAATGTAGTGTAAATTCTACTTTTGTCTTACATTGACTTTTTAAAATTTTTTAAATTAACTTTATTGGCATTCATGAGATATACATAACAATCACAGTCATTATCAGGAATCTGTGCCTGTACACAACCTTAATTCTTGTTTCCTTGCCCCCTTAACCCCTCCACCCCTCCTTATTTACAAAAGCTCTGTTTCCAATTACTTCTTCCCCTTCCTCGCTTTCCCTCTCCCTTCCTTTCCTGCTTGCTTGGCTCCCCTCCCACGTGGGCATCCTCCCCCTACACCCCAGCGTCCGCCTCCGCTTTGGTCCTTCTTTATGCCTTTGGTTTCTCACACAGAAACACATGTGATACTTAAATGTGTGTTTAATTTATTTCACTTAGAAGTACGGTCCCGAGGTGCATCCGTCTCCTAAAACTGTCTCAGGTCTATCCTTCTTTATGGAACAGCAGCACACCATTACATATGAGGGCTGTGTGGACTGTTTCCAAGATTCAGCTACTACAGCTTGTGCTGCCATGGGTTTTACATCTTTAGTAAGATACCGAGAAGGGGGCTAGCCGGGTCAAAGGGAACCTCTTGTTTTAGGTTTTTGAGGAATCTTCCTACCAATTTCCGTATTAGTTGCAACCAGTTACACTCCCCCCAACAGGAGAGAAGGGCTCCTTTTTCCCCACGGCCCCTGCCACATCCTTCACTGGTTGATTTCTTAGGTTTTTTTTTTTTTTTTTTTTTTTTTTTGTACACAGTGTCTCACTATGCAGCCCACATTCACAGTGATCCTCCTGCTTCCTGCCTACCTAGTGCTGGGATTACAGGCAAGCGCCACCACGCCCGAACTCCAATCGCTGGCTCAGTGCACCCGAAGGCGGGGTCGGCACAGCAAGTGGAAGCAGGGATCGAACCCTCGCCCCTGCACTTACCTAAGCAAGCGCTTAGTCCGCTGAGCTATACCGCCGGCCCTAAAATTTTAGATCATATTTTTTTTTTTTTTTTGGTAGCACTGGGGATTGAACTCAGGGCCCTCACACTTGCCAGGGAAGCGCTTAACCTACTGAGCCATCTCTCTTGCCTTTCTCGTTGATTTCTTGATGGCAGCCATTCTTCCTGGGGTGAGATGGAATCAGTGAGTTGGTTTAATCTTCATCTCGTGGGCGGCCAGTGGTGTTGAGCGTCCTCTCAGAGTCACTTGCTGCTCGTGCCATTTCATCAGACCCCTGCTGGGTTTTTCAGTTTGGGGTGGTCTGATTATTTTGAAGGGCTTCCCATCCTGTGAGTCGTCACTTCACTCTGTTGGTGGTTTCTTTTGCTGCGCTATTTTTATTTTAAAATATAGTCTCAATGGGCGTGTAGCTCCAAATTAAAGATGATTTCCTTTTCCCGCAGCACAGACTTTTAGACTTTTCAAAGGCATTTTGGCACACGCTCCTGGGCACTCGCTGCCACTGTTTTGTCATAGCAAGTTGCTCTCACATTACTTTCAGTGCCTTTAAGTTTTCTCTTTACTTTCGTAATCCTCAGCTCTACCTGTCTTTTTATTTAACTTTATTGGGACATGTTGCACTTGCTGAAGGAAAATAATCATCAACAGTCCTGGAAATTTCTTGGTCATTAAAGAAAATTTCTGTTCTATTTTATTGTAAGTTCACACGTCTTTATTTATCCTCAGAGTTTGTTAACGGCTAGTCCATGTTTCTCTGTGTGATATTCAAAACAATTTATGTGTCCTTCTCTTTCAGGCCATTGATTCTGTTTAATTGATCATTTTTGATGTAATGTAGAAATTTTAATGACTATATTTGTCAATCCTAGAGGTTTCATTTGGTTGCTCTTCTAATTTATTTGATAGTTTCTTCAACTGTCTCCTGTTCCTTGCTCCAATTTTCCATCTCTAAATTATTTAAATATACCCAGTACATTGTCTGACATCTGTATCTTCTCAAACTCACAACTGAACTCTCACCTGGCAGACGACCTTGAGCAGAGGCCCTCACAGACCACCTTGCTCTGGAGCACAGAGATGCCCTAAATAGGATCAGCTGCCCGTCATGGGGCCTCCCAAGCTTGCTGCCACCAAGGGCGGACTCACATGAAGGTGCTGTCAGTGCATAGGGACTGAGCGGTCGCCCAGCACCTAGCTTGCCAGAGCCCTGACCTTGTGGTTCCCAGGCCCCAGGACTGTAAGGTGTAAACTGCATTAGCCACCCAGTTTATGATATTTTGTAGCTGCCCATACAGAGCGAGCCGAGAAGCACACTTGCTTATATCTTGGATATGGGAGCTCTAAATCCTCGCATATATGCAGACCCAATTTTAGTATGTGTTGTTGCTGTTGGGTTTTATTTAAGGCATCTTGTTTCCTTGAATTACTTATTTGATACCTGGTTTCCTAAACTTCATGTCAATTTTTGAATCCTTCAGTTAAAACCAAGATTGTACTATTAACTGACATGAGGGCTGCTGGAACAGCCCTTCCAGCCTGGAATGATTTTAACTTAAGATCTCAGGTTGAGCCCTGTTTGGCCACAGAAGCCATAGAATCGAGGTTTCAAGCTGCGTAGTAGAATGCCAGCTGATGGCCGGCTTGTTACACCCCACTGAACTGAACCAGCATGGTGCTGGGTGTGGGAGGCCCCTGAGGACTGGTGCCAGCAGCATGACAGGCAGAAGTGTAGAAGAAGTTTAGGGGCTCTTGGGAGCTGGTGGCTCTCCTAGAGGAGCTGGTCCTGCTGGCTTTCGTGATGAACTCACTGTTCTCAGTGTTGAAGCAGCTCAAGACCTTGGTGTCACTATGAATGGCTACCGTTCTCATTTGGGGCACTCTGGTACTAACTTTGAGCATCACTTCCTGGCTCTGGAAGGGAAAACTGTGTACTGATCAGTGTCCTGGAGAAACTTGTCGTACTGGCTTTCCTGACAGGGACTCAGCTGTTCTCACCACCTGAGGAGCTTAAGACTTCACTGCTATTGAAGATTGGCTACAGAACTTTTGAGGGGAGCTCCAGTCCTCACCTTGAGCATCACTTCCTGGCTCAAGTGTATAGCTCTCAGCCTGCTAGTGCAGATCCTTCATCCCACTGGCACAGACTTTCTAGCTTCTACCACTGGCCTTCAGGCATTCCCAGTGCAGATCTGTGAAAAAGGCCTGCTGGGGGCTCTCGGCCTCCAGGTGGACTTGTGGGAGGCACTGTTAGAAGCTCTAGGTCTTCGGCTGGACTCATGCAGAATATTATCATGAGATTCAGGCCCAGAGCTAGATTCTTCTGCCTTTAATGTGTAGACATTTCCTATACTGTTTTTGTGTATGACTCTTGGGGTGACTATTACAAAATATTCTCATAATTAAGTGTCCTATATTGCATTATTTCCCCTTATAAGCCCCTAACTGCAGTAAGCCTTGCCTCTCAGTGCCCCTTGGTGTCAGAATAGAGACAGGAATCTTTCTGTCTGCTTGGAAGCACACATATTCTCATTTTTTGTAGTAAGGGTAGATTCTTTTCACCTCTGCTTTATACAAAGATATGAATTATAGGTATTGTTTTGTGTCTTGCAGGGTCTTTGTATCTGGGTTCAGTGAATACCAGCAGCATCAGTGCTTGCTATTCTAGGGCTTTTGCATTCACTTAATGTCTGGCCTTTATAGATTCTGTATATTTCTTATAAAGTCAGGAATGTTGTTAAAAAGATGATATAAATCTGGTCCACATTTTGGAGTTCTTTTCAGAGGCAAGATCTGGGGGTGGGGGTCTACTCCCAGAAACAGCTTGCAGGCGTCACTCCATCTTTGTCTTCTCTGTCACCATCGTACTCAAGGACACACTCCCTTTCACAGCAAGAACTCCCGATTCCTCTGTGTGCTCCTGCACTCCCACAATTTGCTTTCTAATTAGTAGCCAGAAGGACGTCTTTAAAGTGTCTCTCCCAGTGCTCCCCTTGCTTCTGTACAGCTTCCCAACATGGGGCAGACCTGTGCTTCTGCATGGTGGCTGGGTGCGGGGCTGACATCACTGGTTGAGGCAATGAATGTCCTGAGACGACCACGGCTGTGGCTGCAGAGACCACGAATGGACCAAGATCAGTGGGCTTCACACTTGAGCCCATTGCTGGTTGATGAACTGTGTGCCTGTGAAGCTGTTATTCAAAAGGCAGTGACAGCTTTCTAGCAGCAAGTAGTGCTTCCAGACCTGCAAACTGGGGACCTGTGGAAGTCTCCTCCAAGAACACCAGCACAAGTTGTCAAAATACACTTCTGTATAGCTCTGGTAATTAACAGGTGGCTTGCGACAACATAAGGAGCACTTATTCAAGAATGAGGCTGAGTCTCAGACAAAACGAGTGCTATAGGACTGTAGTTGGTATTGTTGCCCTCTCATCTTTCACAAAGCATTCAAATGGCTAAAGGGAGCCGTGGGAGAGGGCAAAATGACTGGCAGGATCCCCCAGAAAGCCACCCCTGGAAAGTCTCCTCCTCAATCTGTCCTTCCTCGGTGGCCAGACTCAAAGCTTGTTTGCTACAAACAGCCCCACCCCCTCAGTGCCAACTGTTTAATATCACAGCTGCCAGGCACAGTGATAGCAGCCCAGGCAAAGGAGCAGTGAGTCCAGAGCTCAACAGGAAAATAAGAACAGGAAATCCCGTGCTGTTGGATCAGAGCAAGGTGTAAAGCTGCAGAAACATAATGCTCTCCAAGTTGATCTAGAATGTCAACAGCCTCTATCAAAATCACAATGGCCTGCCCCACCGTGTTTTTTCCAGAAATCTACCAGTCAGTTGATCCTTGTCATAAGATTCATATAAGTTGCAGGGGGCTACAGAATAGCCAAAACAATCATGAAAGAGAATAAATGAGGAAAACTCACATTTCCTGACTTCAACACTTACCACTAAGTTACAATTATTAAAATGGTGGGGTATTGATGCGAGAGTACAGATGTAGAACAATGGAACAGAACTGCAAGTGCACAAATGCGCCATCAAATGTATGGTCTACGTATTTCAAGAAGGGAACCAACGTAATTCAGTGGAGAAAGGACAGTCTAAAGTGTTCAGCAAGTGCCCAGGAGCCACTGGCTATGCATGTGCGAGCTCATGGCAGGCCTCCCTGACCCCAGTCACATCCCACAGAGAAGCTGCGGGTGGAGAGAGACCTGAGTGCGAGAGGCAGCATCTGAAGGATACACACTACGTCTAAGTTGTGTGCCTTGAACTAGTAAAAGATTTCTTGGTTGTAACACAAAAAACAAACGCTAAAAGCAAGACAGCTGAGGTGACAAGTGTGAGACACTTACATCTCAAAGGGGAAGACAGCCCATAGAGCAAAGAAAGCATTTGCAGACTTCAGCTCTGACAAGGGAGAATCTATGAAGGTGCACACATAGCTCCATGACGAATGACACAGGTCAATTTCTACAGCGGTGAATGCCCTGCAATAGTGAGTGCACTGAGCTAAGGGTGGTCCCAGTGGCCACATATTCTGTGACCTCACTTACCTGTGGTGTCCAGAAGATGCAAACTCATAGGGACAAGAGGGAATTGGGGTCCAGGGAAGGCAGGACTGGGAAGTAGCGGGTGACAGGTAAGCAGCCCTTCACCCCATGCTCCTGTCACACTCACCATCTGGCTGTCCCACAGCCTTGGGGTTCCTACAAGCTCGGCCTTCTCCTGGTGGTTCTTCTCCATGGTCTGCATGGCCGGTGCCTGTTGTCTTCCACATCTCAGGTTAAGTGTCATCCCCTTTGAGGCTTCCCCTTGACTTGCCAATCTAAATTAGTCGCCTGGTCACCTGGATTATCTGCTAATTCCTTTTTGAGTGTTTATTCATTTCATCCACTCATTCAAAAGTGAGGATGCTTCCTACAAGCCAAATACTTCTGAGATTACAGATATGACCAAGAGAAAAAAATTCCTGACCTTGTATAACAGCATAAGTTGGTAAAGAGGGACAGATAAACATATAATGCTAGGCAAACATGTATAAAGCTAAAAGAGAATAAGGGGGCCAGCCAAGGTGGTGCACACCTGTAATCCCAGCACCTGAGAGGCTGAGGCAGGAGGGTCACTTTAAATTTTGAGGTCATCATGGGCTATAAAGTGAGTTCAAGGTCAGCCTGAACTCAACCCACACCACACACACACCAAGAAAAGGTGGGGGCTGAAAAGGTATCAGAATGAGGGAAAGATGTGCCGTGAGGAGGTGATCAAAAACACAGTGAGGGGCTAGGGAGAGAGCTCAGTAGAGTAAGTGCTTGCCTGGCAAGTATAGGGTCCTGAGTTCAATCCCCAGTACTGAAAAAGACACAGTGAATATTTGAGAATTTTAAAAAATTTACTGTAGTGGGCAGGAAGATGGCTCAGTGGCATAAGTGCCTGTTAGATTTCAGGTTAAGTGCATCTGAGGCAGAGGGAAGGCTTGGAGGGACTGTGGCAGCACCTTTTATTACAGCAAGTTCTTTAAAAAGGTAAACATGCCCATGTTTTCCCATCATAGCCTTCTTTTAGGCTGTGGATGGGATGTGAGCTAGTCACAGAACTGATATCTGACACAGGTAAAGGCCAGCCACCTAGGGCTGGGGGCTCTGGACATGACTGTGGCTGCAAAAATGGACAGAGGGAAGGAAGATGCCATTGTCCCTGAGGCAGCCAACTGAGCTTCCAAGACAGGGGAGCATGCAGGGGTGTCTGGTGGGCAGGCGAGAAGAGGGGCGCAGTTGGCAGACAGGCCTGGGTGGACTCAGAATTGGGTCACAGGAAAGGGAACCGCAGCTTAGAAGGTGTTGACAGGCACCTGCGTGGGGCGAGCCTCTGGGGATCCGCACTAACTCTCCACTCCTCTCCCTCCTCGCCACACCTGTGACCACAGCCCATCAACAGCCACACTCCCAGCATCCATGAGGGTCAGGAGCACACTGGGCGCTCAGGAAAAAGGAAGGCGTGCTTTCCTTTTGGCATTCCTAAGCTAGGGAAACACCCAGTGGCCACAGTCAAGAGCCAGTCATCAGGGTCTCAGGATCCAGCCCGGGGCACAAGTACTCCTCCTCCACTGTGCACAGAGCACATGCAGCTTGTTTCTGCAGCCTTCACAAATACCAGATCATTACATGGAAACAGAGAGACCCTGGAAGACTACGCAATCCAAGAAAGTACCTGATGAGAAGCACCCGGGGTGCACACGAGCTGACAGCCGGTGTCTTGTGACCACTGTCCTCGAGGCCGTGACATCAGCCTGGCTGTGACCACACTGTGAGGCAGTGCTGGGCTCTGCTGCCGACTGGTTCCTGCGCTTCCTGGTGCTCTGGGTGTGGAGCAGTAATTTATCATGTTTTCCTCCCACATTGAAAGGAGAACAGTTCCTATTAAGAGCAGAAACGCTGAGTTGTGCAGACCTGAAAACAGAGATGCGCTCCCTTTCTTCTTTGGTAAATATTTTGCCTTTGAGGCATCAGCAGCTAATCACAGCTGCTTCCTTCAGTGACAAATGGATTCAATCAGGTACACTTCCGACGAAGCACACCAGCGCCGGTCTCCACCCTACGGCGCAGTGGCGGTGCCCTGTGCACTCATTCATCAGCACAGAACAGCGCTGGGGGCCTCTGATTCGGGCTCTCACTAAAGCAGCACCACTGCCCTCTCATGCCAGCTCCTCTGAAGCGGAGAGAGCACGCTGCAGAGCCCCACCTGTGGCCCGCTGTGTGCGTACTTGACTAACCTGGTACACTGGATTCTGCTAGAACTTTTTCCTTAAAAAATCAAAGACAAAAAAAAAAAAAAAATCAAAGGCAGCCAGGGAAGTAGCTCAGCCATGCGGTGCCTGCCTGCCAGGACCACCCCCACCCCCACCCCGCAAAGAGGAGAAAAACCCAAAGGCAGGAGGAGATGCCATGAGATTTCATTTTGCCTAAACAATTTTTTCATGTCAAAATAAAATAAGAATTAATCAAAAATCCCAGTTTACTCCATCTACAATTGATAAAATATCTTACCAAAGAGTGTTACGTGCATATCAGTAAACAATGACAGTTCAATCTAAAAACAAATGTTCAGAAAACTCAGTGAATAGCAAATGTGTTTTATTCCATATTTTAAAAATACAGATTTTGTGGCAATTTATAAATAAATTTCTACTGTAATATTAAAATGTTATTCTAAACCGGGAAAATATAACCAAAAGTTCATTTACAAGCACAAAGCAACATGCTTTCTGTAAGGTCATTTCACCTTAATGCACAATTTTGCTTTCTAAAAAGATGGCTGCTCCAATCAGGGGCCCAACCACTTGGTTATGGCCAAGTTCTGTCTGCCCAAAGAGCTTCTCATAGAGAAGCCACTGCAACTGTCTTACTCTCTTACTCGCTGCAGTGCAGAGACCAGCAAACCGGCCTCGCCTCCACCTCCATGTGGATCAGCCCAGCGCTTGCAGAGCAGGCTCTGCGCAAGGAAGAGAGCCAGCTCAGACCAGCACACAGTACTGGCTTGCAGCACCAGCTTGAGAAACAATGAGGCAACAGTGAGCGACAGCACCCACCGCTACTAAAAATTAACAACCTTGGGCATCTTTGTTTTGGGTCTCTGCATTTGAGGTGCATCCAAAACTTCTTCATAGTCCGCACTCATTCCCTCTGCCCAGCGGCCAACGGTGACTGTCCCATCTGCACAGGAAGAGAAAAGCCAGCACGTAAGAAAGGCAGCCAGCACCACAGCTAGCTCGGATGGTACTGGCTCAGTAGAGGAACCTGCTTTGAGAGAGTAAAGGCGTGGCTGCAAGAAGGAAGCGCCATGGCTGATGGCAGCAGCAGCCCTGCGAGTTGCTGACAATAAAACACAGCAAACGAGCAGGGCTACCAACCTCCCCTTCCCACTGGGGCCCAGGGACTCACCCGAGTGCTGGCTTTCAGGGCAATCTTTCTTCAGATGTCCCACTGAGCCACAAAGTTTGCAGCTACCACCTAGTACAGAACAATGTGACTGAGTGTCATCTCACTTCAGCGGGTCGGAGCCAGTACCACTCTCCTAGAACGCTGATGTGTCCCTGCTGAGGGCTTTCCAGGGAGAAGCACAGAAGGGAGCTTGACCATGCTCGTCCCACAGGACCACCTTGGCCTATGATCCCAGGGCTGTGGAGCACTGTCCTGGCCGACACACTCCTGAGGAAGATGACTGGTGTTCAGTGTGTGACTCACAGGAGAGCGAAAGCCTCTGGCTCCATACCACAGGCCGACAGGGAGGACTGACCAAAGGAACAGAACCACCCTTGTTCCAGTGCCTTGCCTCTGCCAGGCATCTCAGCCCCCAGAACATTCATCTGTCTGCTTCAAGTGACAAGGCTGGGAATTCTACACACATGGCTCTAACAGGAGTCCTTCACTGCTGTGTGGGCAGCACTGTAATCACGTTCACACACTGAGTGCCCCTCAGGAAAGGGCCTCCAATGTTCCCTTCTCTCTTTTTAAAAACTATTTTGGAACTCTGCTCACTTTGGTTGACCACTCTAAGCCATTTTTACTCCCTAGTCCATCATCCGGGGCCAAGCCTCCTTTCCACTTCCCAGGCACTGTAAACCAGAAGAGGCATTGAATGACGCAGATAAAACCTTAACTGGCAAAGGCTGTGGTCCCCAAATGTGAGACCCACGATCCTAGTCACACATGCACGCCCCTATCAGTAACATAAAGGCTGCCCGCCATGGGGGATCTGCTGAGACACACTTCCAATACGAAAATGTGAAACAAAAATGTATCTTAGGATAAAGGAAATAGTTTTATAATCTGTGTGACAGGTGAGTAGGAGCAGCTGAGAGACCAGCTACTACGCAGCGGTCAAGGCCACAGTGGGCATCTGAGCGGCTCCAAAGCCGCTTTCACGGGACTTCTCTGCGAGGCCTCAGGACAGGGCAGTCTGTTCCTGCAGCCAGCAGCCCCGGCCACCACATCAATGGACGACGCCAACTCCTAAAGCAGCAGACCTCACTGCTTGAGGGAGACTTATAGCACAAGCCAGCTGTGTATCTGGCCTTCATCCCAGGCCAGATAACGATGAAGATTCAGAAAGAAAAACTACTACAAAACTGGATGGTGTGTACCATCTATCTGTCCTACCTCGTGGCACACAGGGCAGGCTGAGATTAAATGTCTCACAGCCATGCAGTCGTTCAGATAACTCCTCCGCTCTGGTCATGGCTGAGGGAACATACGTAACATGCTTTCACAAACGAGGCTCAGGCCAGCTCTCTGGAAGCACACACCTGAGTGTTCTGGTTTACTATTGTATCAAGCCATACTTTATAGTAAGCCCAGCATCCACCAGAGCACTTGATAAAAACAATGAAATTCTCAGTGCCTCATTATGTACCAAAGTGTTTACAGAAGGACTCAGGTAAGACAGGGCCCAGTATTGCAGATCTACAATCCTGGCTCTCAAGAAGGCCAACTCAGGAAGATCACAGGCAGAGTCATGCCTGGGCAACTGAGCAAGACTCCAAGGAAAAAGAAAAAATCAAAAGGGTTAAGGAAGTAGCTCAGTACAAAGCATTTCTGGGTACCATCTCCAGTACCACAGCAAAAGGAAACTGAGTCACAATTCCCATGGCTCCTTGCTGTGTCGGGGATACCAGGGCAACAACAGTACTCACCATCAGCATAAAGTCCCTTGGGGTTCTCAGGACAAGATCGGGACAGGTGCCCCATTTCCCCACAAACAAAGCACTTTGCAAAAGGAAATTCACCTGTAAGAAGCAACAGTTCCTATGAGGCTCATGATGCATCTAGCATATAATTCACATTACTTTAAAATTCTCTGAAGAAAACATGCATTTCTTTTTACATAACTTGAATTATGAGATTTCGCAATATTAACTAGCACACTCATAACAAATTCTGCTCCCCCATACACCCAATCGGCTGTAACTGGCCACCCTCCCAAGAAGTCAAACAGGGAGCTGGAGGAGCTTACCAAGGGCTGGGTCCACCTTCGCCCTGCACTTCGTTATTTCATGCTCTGTGGACCCACAGCGGTAACATATCCCGGTGCCCATGTCTTGGTTTTCAAGGGTGGCTGGGCAATCGGCAACCCCATGGCCAGGTTTTCTGCAATGGAAACACACCTGGGAAAGCAAAAAGGGAGTTTCCACACTGAGTTGCCAGACTGTAAATAAACTAGTGACTATCACAATATCACTAAAATATCTTTAAGACACTGCTCACTTTGAAAGCTATTTAGTTCTTTGAAAAAGAAAACTTACTATTTTATTTGTAGAAGTGTTTTACACATTCCTAAGCAATCAGAGATGTCATCCCCACCTGGGGTCTCAATGTTTGTGAAATTGTGCCATCATAAATCCACCCACCTCAGAAACAATGTTACATATGACTTTCTAGGAGGCAGCTGCTTAAACAAACCAAGTAAATAGAGACTCATGTCATTAAGAGGTGTCTGCCCTGTAGAGAGGGCATCTGCCTTGGAGATGGACAGTGGCTGTAACAATTATCACTCAAGCTTTACACCATCACAAAATTCAGTGAATTGGGATCACAAGGTTTCACTTAAACTAAGATCCGGATTATGACGCGTTTATAGCGTAAAGTACATTCTTTTGGCTTTGCACTCTGGCACACATTAACATGCAGAAATACCAATGTCATCCTTAGATGATTCATCCTAAGACAAGCGCTTGGCTCCAACATAAGTCTGAACAACATGCAGTTATTCCTGCACTGCCAAGCAGTGTGGAGGGCAGGCTTCTGCACCGGATGAGAGCACCCACCATATGCAAGACGGCACACGTCTCAGAGCCCTTCCTTAAAGAGGAAAAGCATTTCTGGGGAAACAATCATTTACTTTCCACAAATAAGCACTTAAAAAAAAAATTAAACTGGGCTGGAGAGATAGCTCAGTAGAATAAGCACTTGCCTAGCAAGGTCCTGAGTTCAATCTATGGTACCAAATTAAAAAAAAAATTCAATTGACATAAATAAGCCTATTTTTATACCCTTGCTCTTTCTTTCTCCTGCTCTCTCACACACAAATGTAAGCACATTTGAAGTCTTCAGTGACTTTTACACTTGAGCTGATCCAAACGAAGACTGCGCCTGTCCACACCTGCACAAGAGCCACTGCTCACGGTTGGTCACCAGGATGAGAAGGGCTGGCCTACTGGTGACCTGCAGGTGAGCCCTGTTAAGCTGACAGCTCACTGCCATAACTTCTAAAACCTAGGGTTACCAAAACACATGGACTCCGTTAAATTTAATAGAGATGGGACTTTGGAGTGGGGCGGTCACTCTACATCAGCTTCAGAGACTTGAGCTACTGATGCTTAACCTTGTAAGGTTACTTTAAAAAGAGCAAGAAAATACAGGCGGTGGGCCACCGCAGCACATGCTGTTTATAAAGTATTCCTTTCTGTGAGAAGCAGCACCCTCTCCGCTGATCACAAATCGGAAGCTTTCCTTATGAGGTAGGGCAGAACATTTTTTGAAACGGCCTGCAATTCACCACCCCCGTGATGCCAACGATCTGCAAAATTAATGAACTCACTGGGCTTAAAAATGTTTTAAAATAACTAACTTCATAACTCAAACAAAACTCTATCCTTATCCAAACAGGGATGGTGAACTTTTCTATCCAAATTTAACCAGGAGGAAAGCTCCATCAGTACTGTCTCTGAATAGTTGCACTCAAATGGGGCCAGGCATGGACAGACCTGCCGGTGGCCGAAGCCGCACAGCACGGTTGCAGCACCAAGCCTACAAGGTCGCAGACACTGAGGCCCACGTGGGAGCCTGAGTGGAACATTGCAGTGCAGCTGTCAGCAAAAAGGCCTGTTCCTTCTGTACCATCGGCCTAGAAAATGAGATTCACACAGAGAAGGGAAACGACAGCACTGACTGTGTCTGGTACAGTTCAAAGTCCTGGGCTAAGCACTAGAGGACTCCTCGCCATATACCCTGGGGAGAGAAGGAGCAAGGACAGGGCAGACGGTCAGCTTCCACTCTGGGTCTCCTGCAACTAATGTGAATCACTAGATCTCCCTCACGCTTTGACTTTCCATGGATAAGATCACCCGTCCTTTCCAAATAATAGGAACCATATATATTTAACCCATGTTATTGAATCATCCTTTCATGGCTATTTCAAAGCGGCTGTGGAAAGACAGGGTAAGAAGGTAGGTTTTGAAGGTAGTACCTGGGTTGGAAGTTCACCTCTGCTACAAGTTAAATGGCCCTCAGCAAGTTACTTAAACCTGTCTGCGCTGTTCTCAGCTTCTTCTATCCCTACTACGGGAGGAACAACACCACCTTTGGAGGGCGTTGTGCACCCTGAGCAGCGCAGTAAGTGGCCACATGCAGAAGCTGTAAGAGCCCTCACAGAGGCGCCTGTGAACCCAGGACCCAGCAGTGGACCCTGTGGCACAATGCACACGAGGGAGCACGGATGACAGTTTCAGCTATGAAGGCCAGGGACAAGTCTCACCATGGCATTTTTCTTGGCTGCTTGTCTTTTTAGTCGCCTTCCTTCCCGACGACTGTCTTTCTTTAAAGCAACTGCGATTTCTTCTCTCATCTCCAGGCTGTCTGTGGCTGTCATCTCCCCAGTGGGAGCCACCTGGGAGTTCTGTCTCAGGTATTCCATGAATCCATTCACATCTTCATTTAAGTACTCTTTTTTTTTCTTGTTCTTTTTATGTTTTGCTTGGGGTGTATCATTGTTTAGGGACAGCCTGCTGGCTCCAGGCTGTGAACGCTTTGGCACGTTTGAGCGTGTCCGCTGCAGGGACCCCTCGTTCATGTCCTCCCACGAGGTGGCAGGCAGGGGCCTCTTGCTGCGCGTGGTGGTAACTCGTGCCCACCGCGTCATGGCTTCTCCCGGGGGAACCTGCCCAGTCTTTAAAGCAATTGTGGCTGGGTTAGTCCAAATTTACAAAATAACTCCATATTCACAGTACACCACTGTATCAAATAAACTCAGGTTAAAACCTATAATTAAACACTTTTCACTTAAGTTTTCTACATACATGAATTCTGCCATAGCTCACGAAGAAGCTACACCCATCAGTGTGGGGCGAGGCAAGCCCACAGGGTCACAAAACCTTCCCTAAGTTTATCTATCACAGCACAGGACACACTGCCGTGAAGTCCCTCTAAATGCCAACGTTACCCCGACCCCCACCCCAGCCCATCCCTGCCTGGGTCACGTTTCCCATCGTTCTTGGCATTGTGCCTTCTACAATAAGATTTGTTAAACGTAGCTCATTCTTGCGGACACGTTTTAAGAGCTCGTTCATTCCAAGTCGCATTGGCTGGCAGATCTTTTGCAAGAAAGAACCACGAGATGAAGGCGAGGGAGAGGGGTAGGAAGAGAACTGCGCCGTGCGGTGCGCCCGCACCCACTCCACACCACGCACCCATTACGCACTGCACGCCTTCCCATCCAGAGCTGAAAACTTCCTGGGCTCTCACACAACTGAACAGGGCTCGGGTTCCTTTTCACGCGGACCTGCCTAGCACGTGGGGCCTTTGCGGTGTGTACCTGAACGAAATGTAAACTCCCAGAATAAACTTCCCAGCGCCCTTGGGGCAGAGCGCAGACCGCGCAGCCTGGGGTGGGCGGTAGGAGGTGTCTCGGCCGGGCCCACGGGAGGGGACAGGCGCTGGCGCGCTGAGGGCCATGGGGGACCCACGTGAGTCAATCAGCGCCAAGAACACCAAGGAGAACCGAGGACCACCAACTCACCCCACCCCGCCCCCCAACAGCGCTCGGAGAAGAGCTTCTTACCGCGCGCGGTCCTCCAGAGCAGAGGAATCGGCCGGCCAGAGAGGACTCGAGGGTGAGACCGGAAGCGCCGCCCGCGTGTCGTCACTTCCTGCGGAAGTGCGCTAGGTGCGTGGATTGGCTCCAGGTTCTTCTCCTAGAACCCTAGGCTGTATGAAAATTTGCTTTGTTTTCCGGGTAACAAAGGGCGGTGTGTTGACTCCGAGAACGCAGGGGTGAAGCGCGTCCAGTGTGTGCTGTGACTGCAGCTTAGTAGGAGGGGCAGACGGGAGGAGGTGGTGGGTGGGAGATGCCGAGAAGTGACTTTTAAACTGGACTTTGAAAACAATAAAAATCTGGTGAATCTGGTGGGAGGGAGCTGAGGACTTGCCGCGCGAGTCCAGCGAGGTTCCCGGCGCGGTGGGGTGGGACGCAGCTAACATCGGAAAGCTGGGAGCTGTCGTGGGGTGCGCCACAGGGGATTCCCCGGTGCTGGCGAGGTGTCGCTCTGTAGGAGGGAAACTGTCTCTTGGTCGCTCACAATTTCTGCTGCGTCTCACCGGCTACTGCGTTGGTGAGAAAGTAGTACTGTCACATGCCCTCTTCCCCAGAGCGCTACTCCGACCCTGTCATCACGCTCGGTCCGTTTCACCTCCTAAACTTTCCATTTCTACTGCCACCTTCCTGTCCCAGCATGCATTCTGTCCCTCCAGCGTTGCTGCGCCGGCTGCGGGCATCCGCTCCTGCCCGCTCCCTCAAGTTCATTTTCCGTGCCTTTTCCAAGTGAACACTAGGAGATGTAGATATCAAGCTATTAAGTCGGGTTGTTTAAGCCCTTCCACTGTGTCTCACTGCTCCTAGGATGCAGATCAGCGTCCTCAGCCTGCTACTCTGCTAACCTCACCTTACACGATCTCATCTTCTTTTGAGCTATGTGCATAAACAGAGCTCGTACTTTGCATATGGTATTTTCTTTTTGTGATACCGCTTTTCTTCTGATTAGTTTCTTGTGTTTTAAAATTTCATTTTCAGGTAAGCTTTCCAAAACCCTGTTATCCCATAGGAGACCAACCCCCTACTAGTAGGAACCTGTTGTACATCTATGGCATACTTTCAAATGGACATAATTGCATAGTGAATAGTGTAGTAATTTTTTTTTTATTCCCATTACGTGAAGCATAGTTGTTGCTCAGTGCCAACTGTATTTGTTTACTGGATGGAACACATTTATTTACCATTTTGTTTAAAGCAAAGTAAGAAGTGTCCTAGTTTTAAGACAAAAGATTAAAGTTATTTAGGTGTCTCAGTTACTCTTCTTTCATTGCTGGAACAAATACCCGACACTTAAAGGAAGGAAAGATTTATTTAGCTCACAGTTACTGGAGGTTTCAGTCCATATTCAGCCAGCTCCAAGGCAGACTGGCACATGGCAGAGGCCAGCAGTTCAAGGTGGCAGAAGGCAGCAAAACAGCAAAGGGACATACCTTTTTTTTTTTTTTTTTTTTTTTTTTTTTTTTTTTTGCAAAGCCGGGGATTGAACAGCAAAGGGAGGTGTAGCAGCAACAATGGCTACAGAGAAAAGTCTGTCTTCCTTAAATTGCATTCTGGATATATGCCCCAGGCTGGGTGTAGTACTCACACCCATAATCCCAGTGGATTAAACACAGACCAGAAGTTTGCTCCATGATTGTGTGAAGTTTTGTGGGGAACAACTAGACACAAACTGTAACAGTAGGAATGTTGGGATTTGGTATGGTGTCACAAATATCCTAAGATAAAACAATACTCCAGCGGTTGAAAATGCTCTTCATATCATAAAGGTCTCAACCACCTGGCTACTGATTTTAAACCTTTATGTTTTATCTGTTCTAGATGTCTGGTACTTGCACATAACACACACCACTAGAGGGCATATGTAACTAAGCTTGTTCCATAAGTGCTACACAGTATGCAGACTAGACTTCATTAGTGGAAGTGAAGGGATATCTCTTTTTGTTTCTGTGGAGGTGTATCAGATAAAGGTTTGTAGTTGGGTAAGATACAATAAATCCTTTGGAATTCAGAAGAAAATGTTATTACAATTAACAGCTATTTTTTACTATTTTATAGGTACCTCACACTATGCTTAATGCTATACATTCATTGCCTAACTAATTATCCAGTATGGTGTGAGGTTGGTGCCATTATTTTCTTCATTGTTACAGCGAGGAAATGAGCTCAAGGAGCTTAGGTAACTTAGCCAGGATCACACAGCTGCTAAGAGAGAACCAAAATTTAAACTCAGCTCCACTGCTTTATAATACTGCAGAAGATTGGCTGCTTGAACCCACGTTAAAATACACTTTGCTCAGCTGTCCTCATCATGTGGGGTTTTTTGAGGGGTCACACTTCATTTAAGAAGTCTTTTAATTTTCCCTTTTGCTTATTGAAGTATTATAAATATTATCTTCATAATAAAATATGAGCAAAGCAAATGTGAGGACCCAAGATATGGATTATGACAGTCTAGTATTCCATTTTTAAAAATACTGGGGTTGGTCACAGTGGTAGAGCACTTGTCTAGCAAATGTGAGGTCCTGGGTTCAGTCCTCATCATCAAATAATTTGAAAGAAAACTATATAATATATACAGATGTTCCTCATTGAGTAAAAGCTAGTTCCTGTACCTAGAACATTAACTAAATTCATTGCTAAATAAAGAATTGCATGTACTATGTACAAAATGTTACAACATTCATGACGAAGAAATGGTCAAATGAAACGTGATAACTTCTATTTTATTTGCATGAATTTGCATGCAGTATATAAAAGGAGAAAGCTGCATTACAGTACGTCCAATCAGTATAGTTTATACTCTACTGCAGAGGAAACCATTAGGCTACACCACCTACTGCTCAGTCCTGCATCATAAGTCTGAGCGGCATATTGTAAACAGGTGGTCATCAAATGAGAAAATCTCTGTATTGAACAGCACAAAAACATATAGAATAGCTGTGTGACAGCTTTCCCATCATCAGGGTGGGTCGCAGTGTCTGATAGTTACAATTTAAAGGAAGGCCTCAATTGGCTTGTGGTCCCGGGGGTCCAGTCCATGTTCAGAGGGCCCTAAGTTAGGGAAATCATGACAGGAGGCTTGATGGAGCAAAGCAAGTAAGTACTAAGTCACAGTGCTGGTAGCTAGTTGGCCAGGTGAGGAGAGGCCAGGTGGAAGCTCTTCTGTGGCTCTGCAGGAGGTGACAGTAGCACTCTGCCAGGGTTACACAGCAGCAGTATACACACATATTGAGAGAGCTTTGCCTGGGGGAAGACCATCTTTGGGTCCCTCCCAGTTGTACTTCATCCAGGTTTTTCTGTCCAGATGATCATGAGGAGATCTGGAAAAGAAAGATAGAACATCAGTCTCAAATGCCTAACAGTACAGTTCATCAATGTTCTATTTTTTCTGTTTGTTTCCTGTCTTTTATTCATTTGTTTACCATTCTCAGACTTCTTATTTAAACATTGTGAATATTCCATTCTGTGTGATTTTTGCTTTATTCAATTTTATTATTACATCTTAGTATAGCTTTTAGGTGATTGGCTTACACCAGTGATGGCAACCCTATAACATGCATGCTGCTGCAGGCTGTTTATATCATTGAAAGTTGCAAAAGGTTCACTTTTCCTGGTTTAAGAATCACAGTACAATCTGTTTGTATCACACTTTCACAGTCTACTTGGAACCATCACAAGTATGAAGTAGAACCTCTGATACCATATAAGATCCTTTTGCCTTTTCTCTTTATATTGTAGTTGTGTATTATATGTACTACACTGAAAAGTCAACAGCAAGGGTTATAGTTCTTGTTTTCACACATTTTGCAAACAAGTCTGAGGAAAAGGAGTAGCCTATTACGTAACCCCCTTTTCCTCTTCCTTCTCCTCCTCCTCTTCCTCCTCCTCCCCCTCCTCCTCCTCCTGCTCCTCCTGCTGCTCCTTTATTTAGTACAGGGTCCCATTACACAGATCACAGTCACAGTTCTAGTGTCAGCCCCCAGGCACTAGGATTAGGGGTGTGCGCCACCAGGCCCAGTCTCAGTCACCGTCTCAGTGTGCCCCAGGGACTGGTCCAGCACTGCACACCTGGGATCAAGCCCCATTCCCTGCGTCTGCCTAACCAGGTGCTTTAATCCACTGAGCTATTTGGCTGGTCTGACGATGTTTTCTTTACACAATTATTTTACAATTTTTTTCAGTGAATATACGTTACATTTAGAATCATTAGATCACTGTTCTGCCTTTTGGCTAAGATCAGGTGTAGAATGATTATTAGAGTTTTTGATTCCAGGTGTGTTTTGGCCCAGAACTTGAGAATTTCGTCATATATAGAGTCATAAAAACACATACCTTGGGCCTGGGGAGATGCTCAGTGAAATAAGTGCTTCCCTGGCAGGTGCAAGGGCCTGAGTTCAATCCCTGGTTCCACAAAAAAAAAAACAAAAAACAAAAAACTGTAATCCCAGCACTAGGGAGGCTGAGGCAGGAGGATTGTTGTGAGTTCGAGACCAGCCTGAGCTACAAAGTGAGCTTAAGGCCAGCCTGAACTGCACAGTGAGACCCTGTCTCAAAAAAAAAAAAAAAATACACATACTTTTTTTTTTTTTTTTTTTTTTTTTTGGTCTTTTTGAGACAGGATCTCACTATGCAGTTCAGGCTGGCCTTAAACTCACTTTGTAGCTCAGGCTGGTCTTGAACTCACAACAATCCTCCTGCCTCAGCCTCCTGAGTGCTGGGAAGACACATACCTTTTAATCCTCTTTCCTTGTTTTATAAATTAATGAACAAAGTCTCAGAAAAGTTGAGTGACTTCCATAAGACACAGTGCCAATGACATTTTGTCACCTGGCGTGCACATAAAATGGCCTTTCTTTTCATTTGCATGGTGGTGGTTCTCAATGACAAAATTACAAGCATTACTGAAAGAAGGTGGCATCCAAGTGTCTGGCAGGAGAAACCCATTGGTGGATGTTGCTAAGCAATGAGGGATAGGAACGATAGGGCGTTGTGTTCTCCCCCAAAAGCTTGAATCTGTTCCATATCCTGTGCTTCAGCATGGCCATGAACATGGCTGGAAGCTAATCAGAAAGCACAAGGTCTCCCTCACCCCTCTCCTGTGCTCCTCAAGTTCAAGCTCCCAGCCATGTGCTTTGGGCATTAAGGTGTCCAGTGCTCTGAGTGAACACTTAAGCCCAAGTGAAAAAGTAGGTGGCAATATTTGCAAGCTTTCTTATGTTCCTTGAAGTGAGTATTTTGTCCTTGCCCATCCTCTTCCTTTCCCTCCCCTTACTGGAAAAGGACGCCTGACATGGGACACAGGCTCTCCACTCTCAGGGATCACTGGGGAATGCTGAGTTACCAAAGGATTCTCTAAAATGGAATAGGTCAGAAAAGAGTGTTTGTTGGTTAGTGCTAAATAAATAAAAATGATAGGTCATGGCCTTCGAGCAGGCAGCAGCCTATGCTGGAGACACAGCCTGATAAACCACAATGGCTGTGTGTTGGGCTAGTCGGCAAGAGAAAGATGTACTAGTGTGGGTCCTTGAGAGGTCTGGGAAATTACCTGGTGCAGTCAACAGGGTCCCCCCAGCTGGAGGGAAGGACTGGTGTGGCAATGACTCCGCACTCCTTTTAAAAAGAAGCCTGACTGCCCTTTCAACAAGCTGACATGGACACAGAGAGTGAGAGTCTGCTGGCTCTTTGTGAAGGGACTAAGTCACCATAAAGTGGCAGAGTATGTGGTCCAGATTTAGTAACTAATATAAAGATTAATCAACCTATAAGTCTCTAAGTTATGACTTAGGGGGAAATAAGTTACAGCGACCACATATGGAAGAGAAAATAGCCAGCCAAAAAATAAATGCTTCTGGGAAAGCAAGTCCTACAGATATTCTGAGAAACATCTGCAGACTAGAAAGGTGTACAGAGCAACCTTGCTGTGTCCTGGAAGACATCAAGGGCATAGTGAGCTGTGAGGAGTTGTCTGAAGTTCACACTCCAGAGAAATCTGTGGCCCAGTGGCACTGGCTGAGGGAGCTGCTACTGATTCCCTGGGGGGACAGTAGGGCATGCTGGGGTGAGAGGGTGGCCAGGGCAGTGCACCAGAGGCCCAGCAAGTCTGTGCCCCACTGGAGGCGTGTGCTGGTAGATTGCTGAGCAGAGTTGGAGAAGGGCAAGTGAGGTAATGGGCTGGTTGTAAGACCTGATCCAAAGACACACTATGCAATCTGTTGGTCTTGCTGCTCTTCCCTTACAGGGTATCTGTTTTACACAATTATGTTCAGGGTGGTGACACTGATGGTTTTGAATATAGATGCACTTAGTGCCACTGAGCCACACTGTTTAAGATGGGAAAAATGTAAACGTTATGGTGTGTGTGTTTTATCATATCTTGTAAAATTAAAAAATGGTACTTAACCTTTTCTAGTGGATCTTTATCCTGATTCTCATGAAACTCCTGCTGTATGTCTCTTATTTACCATTTAAGAAGCTGTTCTAACAGTTATAAAGTCATTGGTATCCATGCATTTTTCCCCTTATTACAACAAAATCCATTATCGGTGTGAATGCAGGAAGTACTATTGTGCAGCAAAGCCCTTTAATAATAAGATTAGCCACTGTTTATTAAGCATCTAATGTCCTAGAACTTTCTAGATTGTTGCAAATGGTAATGCTCATTACCCATTAATACCCATGAGCAGTAATGCTCACTTGCACTTAGGGAAAACAGAGATATGGAGCGCTTAACTAACATTGAATTGCTCAAAATTGGATCCAACTCTCTTGTACCTTTCCTCTGTTCAGAGTTACAGCCACGTCACCTGCCTGTGGTTTTCTTTTATTCCACTTTATTGTTAATGTACACACTGGCAAATACTCCTCTTTCCTTCCCAAGTTTGTATTCTGCCGAATCTCATCGAATCCCTGTTTGGGGGTGGGTGAGGCCTACGTTCTTAGAAAGATGAAAATCAGAGTCCCTGTTGGTGTAAATGTTGGCGGCTTAACAGGCAGAAAAACATTGTCTCAGCAGTGTAATGAGGAAATTGGAGTGACTGTTTCACAAAACAGGTACCAAAGACAGATACCTTGGTCTCAGCATCGAGGAAGGTGACCCTGTCGGCCGCGGGCGATGTGAATGCTCAAGAGCTGTGCCCAGGAGTGAGCAGGATGCGTGGTGTGGCTTCGGTCAGACCCTGGCATGACAGCTTTTCCCTGTCCACCTTTTCTCAGTGTATGAGTGTGCTGCTGGCCAAATTGTAGGCAAGGGAATGAAACATACAGAAGACTTTACTACAACTACCAGAGTCTCCCCAGGCCTTGTTAACTTCAATGGCACCATCTCCTGATTGAAGCACACCTGAACACACTCAGAGCCTCAGAGGCCCTGCTGAGCTCCAAGGAATGCAGCACAGGTTTCAGGGGAACCACAAACCGCGCATCTGTTTCTGTCTGCTGGGCCGGAGTGTCCAGTCTGCAGCAGTGTGGCTTTATTTTTTCCATATGGGGAATAAAACTCAGGACCTCACACTTGCCAGACAGGTGCTATGCTGCTGAGCTATCCCCCTGGCCCAGCAGCACCGCTTTATTCCCAAGCCAGGGTCTTCCTTCTGGCCTCACCTCCATTACGTGCTACTTTCATCACGCTTCAATGCTAATAACTGAGTTTTAGGCACACAGAACTTCTCCAGATCATCAGATTGAGTATAGAAACTGCCTCTAGGAGTCTAACGCCTTTTTATTTTATTTATGTTTTATTTATTTATTTTGTTTTGGCAGAACTGGGGATTAAACTCAGGCCCTTGTGCTTGCCAGGGAAGTGCTTATTCCACTCAACCATCTCCCCGGCCCCTCTAATGCATTTTTTAAAAGCAAGGGTTTTAATGTATATATTTAAAAGTAAGCCCTGTATTATATATAAAAGAATCAATGAGCTGTGAGTTGAGGAACTGAACTAATGGTTTGGGTGCTATTTAAAACCATGAGAGTAAAAGTAAAATGGAAAAAGTTGAAAGAAAAGCGGCAACATCGGTTTGCTGCGTCTCCTCTGGAACTGTTTCATCTGTAGTGTTGGAGTTGCAGCCTTCATACTGGATCTGTGCGGCGTCAGGTGCAGGGTGTTGGGGCTGCAAGGGACGCTGCACCACTCTGCAGGGTGTGAGAGCCCCGCTCTGGCGCGCCCATCTCGTCAGCCTTCCCTGGCCGAGCTGCCGTCGCCGTCAGCCCTCTCTCAGCTGTTCCCACCCTTTGTGTTCTTAGCTTGGCTCTAAGCCACCTGCTATTTTCAAATGGATTTTTAAAATCAAGAAAACTCTTATCATTGTCACCATATCTGTGAGTTTGGGAAGCTTTTATCCCTTTGAGTAGTTATGTGTTTCCATCTGCTGGCATTTCTTATGCCGAGGGTCTGCTGGTGCCATTCTACAACATTTTGTTGGTTTTTTTTTTTGGTTTGTCTGAAAATTTATTGATTTCTTTTTATTCTCAAAGAGTGTGTTTGCAGAATACAAATGGCTATTTTGAAAAATTCTTTCAGCACTTGGAAACATAATTCCCTTTTCTTCTTCTACTTTGCCTATCTTATAAGAAGTCCATAGTCACTTTTGTCTGTATTTCTCTTTTTAATAGCTATTTTTTTCTGTTGTTTAAAAATAGGAAATTAGGCTGGCCAGATAGCTCAACAGATTAAAGTGCCTTTTTAGGCAGATGCAGGGGCCAGGGTTCAATGCCTGCCTGCTGTGCTGGCCCTGCCCCCAGAGCGTGCAGAGCCAGCGATTGAGACTGGTTTGGTGGTGCGTGCACCTGTAATCCCAGTGCGTGGGAGACTGAAAACCAGCAAGGATAACCACAAGTCTGATTTGTGTAGTGAGACCCTGTAGATCCTGTACTAAACATATTTTAAAAAATAGGAAATTATCAATAGTTAATATATTTTGTATTATCTTCAAAGTAGTTGTTCAGATTACAGGACATAGGCATACACGACTGATAGATAATATAAGCACAAGCTGTTCCCGTCAATGAGCTAAAAGAAGTTATTAGTATAACTATCTTAGCTATCCGTATGTGGATATATATATTTTCTGTTCTGTACAATACTCTTCGTGTATTTTCACCAGTTTTATCATGATGTGGGTTTTTTGTGTTTCCCCGATTTAACATCTTTTGAGTTTCTTCAATCTGTGGGTTAGAATTTTCATGAACCTGGGCAGTGTTCAGCCTTTACCTCTTCATAACCACAGGAGAGAATGAATGGAGGCCCTGTGCACCCGCTGAGGGGCCTCGCTGTACTCCCAGCTCAGCCCTAGAAGCATCTGAAGTGGGCTCCAAGGCCCCAGCCAGATGCCCCTGATACGGGGAAGTGGAACTCCCAACCTGACCTAGATGAGTTCATGTTCTCTAAAGCAGAAGACGGAATTTTAGAAACAGATGGAAGTTGAGGGTAAAACTATTGGAAAGGAAAGCTTCTGTCAGAGAGGGACAGAAGGGGGGCCTGCGTGGGTTGCCCAGAAGCTGTCTCTTTCAGGTTATTTTTATAGGGCAAGACCATACGAGGCTGAGGTAGACACAAAGGGGGTCTCGCTTAGGTGGATGCAGGGTGGGACAAAACTATGGTCAACCAATGGGATTACAAGCACCATTGCTCAGGTAAAATTGATTAGGCCCAGGACCAAATGGGTAGCGAGTCACATAGTAAACAGGCACGAATGTAAAACAGTACCTTATCTGGTGACCTTCAGACAATGATTCTTCCTGAGTAATGATCAGTCCTGGAAGCCAGTCTTTAGGGAGGTTAGCGTTTGTTTGGCTTTTAGGTCTGGCTCACAGCAGGAGCATCCATCCCTCCCACAGTTGTAAGGCCTCTGGCTGTTGTTACTTCCTTTCAAGGAACTCTGACCCTGTCTGACTGCCTGCAATATTTCTAACTCAGGCTGCCTGCAGCAAACCAACCTGAGTGCTTGCTCCTCGCCTGCCTTGCCTGCCCACCACCCAGGCAGTGGCTGCATGCTCTGGAAAATCAAGCTCAGCACGCCCTGCCAGGGAGGGAGATGATGAGCAGTACCCATGGTGGCGGCAGAGTCAGAGCCAATGTCACAGCCCTGCTGGCCTCACGGACGTCACCAACACGAGAAGAGGGGGAAGGTTTCCATCTGATCCCTGACACTCTGCTCGCTGCCATGTTACACCCAAGGAGACCAAGTACAAATTAGGCAGACTGATAAAGTTCTCTGTAGACACAAAAGGAAGCCATCACCTGCTGAGCCCTGGAGCATCCTGACCCCTGCATCAGGATGAGTGACACCACGCAGGTCATCTGGGGAGTGGCACAGTCCCAGAGGTCACCACGTCCAACACTAGAGACCTGTGTGTGGCCGCCAGAGACATGGGAAGACAGGAGGACCCGGCAGGCTTGTGTGATGTGGTTCAAGTGAAGAACGCTGAGAATAGCTGCTCTGCTGCCGAGTCCTCCAGCTGACAAGGGCCGTCTCCTGGAACAGGGATCTGCTTCACTGTTGCTGCAGAGAGAGACAAGAGGGCAGTGGGCAAAGGTGTCTAGATGACATGGGGGGGAGAAGTGGCCTCTGTAAAGATAACATGCGCGATTGACAGCTTAACTATATAATTAAGGTGCTTCAGTCCCTTGGTCATCTTTCTTACTTCTTTGTGTAATTAACTAGCAGTGCATCAAAGGTCATCTCAAGTAGTCGAGTAAATATTATATGAGACTTTATATGCATTTATATGCACAATTGACTTCTTACAGATTACAGTGACATAAAAAATGCAGCTCACTGCCTTGGATTAGTTATTGTCAGAAATCTTTGAAAGACAAGAATTATCTCTATTTTAAAAATAAAGCCAAGAGTAAATTAAATAATATGCTTCTGATTCTATGGCTGGGTAGTGGCTGAGCCTCAATTTTTTTTTTTTTTTTTTGGGGTGGAACCGGGGATTGAACTCAGGCCCTTGTGCTTGCCAGGGAAGTGCTTATTCCACTGAGCCATCTCCCTGGCCCCCCAGAGCCTCAATTTAATGTAAATGTTTGGACCTTTGAGAAAGGATTTAATTTTTTTTTTCATTTTATTGAGAAAAAATGGCAATGAAACAGTTTCAAAACAAGTTAGTAGAACAGTTACAATTATTAATACATTGTATATTGCTGTCTTCCTAGTAGGTATTCAGAGGACAAAATGCAGACATGAAATCTTACCTAAACAATATTAGTATACACCTTTTTTCTCAATGAAATAAGAGAAAGTAGCTATATATCTATTCTATCTTGTGTATACATATGTATTTGTTTTCTTTTTCTACAGCAAAACGATCTTTTATTTAGACTTTTACAAAGTTAGTAACACGTGACCAAGTTGGCTAGTGGCTGACAGCTGACCCTAACCAGACAGGATGCTCATCTCAGGACTGGGGTAGCTTGTTTGCTGTAGGCACTGAGGCCCAGTCGCACCTAAACACATTTGACCCATTTCCTAGCCTCCCTGACTCCCAACGTACCCCCTCTTTTGTTTTGTTTTATCAGAGATGGGTGTTGCATTGCTGTTAGAGAAGCTGTATTTGGATAAGTCTTTGAAGGACCTTTTCATACTTGATGCCAGTACGAAGATTATAGGTGCTTGAATTCAGCAAAATAACCCAATATAGCCCAATAGTCCATAATAGTAGTGAGTTTTCAGCACAACTGGCAATTGTCAGATGTTGTTGACTTGAGCCTTTTACATTTCAGCATATTAATATAGCTTAAACTTTTAATACTTCATGGTTATACTTTTTTGCTGGATGGTTTAGGCAAAGTTAAAGCAAGACCTATACAACTGAAAGAGTCACTTTTGTATCTGACAAGGTCAGCCAGATCCCCTCACGATTTACCCTGGAACCATGTACAGCACCTATGGATCCTTTGTCAGTGTCAGCCATCTGGATGAGTCACAACCATTGCTTGACCGATTTGCTCTCTGTGAAAATGTCTTACACACACACACACACTCACACACACTCACACAGATTGAAAGAAAGTCACAAGAAGCTTTAGGCTAAGGACACCAGAGGCCTGGCTGCAGTCACCTCGGGAACCCTGGCCCAGTGTGGCTGACTGCAGATTCCCTGATGCCATGAGGGTACTGATGGCCATGGTTAAACTCTTTCTTCAGATCACAGTTGATGAACAACTAATCCTTGTCCTGTGCTGCTCTTGTCCATCAAGGTGGTAGTGTCACCATGGGGCTGCAACTTCCTTCCTTGTTCTTTTTTACCTAGAAAAATCCAGATCTGAGAGATGCCACTTAGGGACCTGAATTCCAGCTGCCTAGAACTTGTGTGCACTGTCATACTGGCTCAAGCAAATTCTTGGCTCTCATTCTGGTGAGATGGCCAGCTTTGGCTGGCCTTGTTAGTGGCCCCTAGGACCACCTCTTTGGGTCATTTCTGATACTTGGTTGTGAGGGAAGGAGAGCCTGGACCCCCAGCAGACCCCTATGGTTGACCAGAAGTCAAGCAGCCCCCTTCTGGATGGGAGAGATCCAGGAAGACTTCCCGGCCACAGCCAACTCCAGCTGCTGTCTGCCCCGTACCCAAGGGAACATAGGAAAGGCCCTGTGGCCAGGGCCCTCTTCTATTCATGCCATTGCTCCAGGAATACCGAGTGGGCAAGGCCTTTGCTAACAAGACCTGTTTGGGTGCTATGACTGCCTTGGCTGAAGGATGGGGTATTCACTCCAAATTTTAATCATTAGGTAAGAGTTCCTTTCTCTTTTCAGTGGACTCACCTATAACAAAAAAAGATCTTTTATTTCTACCATTGACAGTATGCTTATTTCTAGTGGCAAAATTGTAATTTACTACCACGTCTGCAAACACAGCTGCCTCCCTGCAACACTTGGCATGGTGTGGGCAGAAGGGTGTTCTTGTGTGCTCCCGGTGATGCAGTCAGATAGGCCCACAGCTCAAGAGTTTCAAATGGGGGCGACTGGGGGGTTACTCCAAATAGGCTGCAAGAAAACTGGTGTGGATGCCAGCATGGTCACTAACGGCCAGCAGCCAGCGTGAGAAGTAAATTAGATAAAAAAGCAACAGAACAGAAAAGAAGCATTGTTGGGAACTCCCTGTCCTTTAGGCGTCCAGTTAATTCTTGCTGAAGATGCTGCCTGACATGCATAGATTATGAGTCTCACTTTCTCTTCAGATCAGTAGCCATATGTTCTATGCCGATGTTTATCTTTTAGCCTTTCTTCTGAAAAACATGAAATGCCAGTGCGGGTGTCTGCCTCATTCCTGGCTCACTCATGCTTGTGTGTCTTCAGCTCTGTGACTTCCCCTTCATTTACCGCGTCGCCCCACTGGTCCTGCCGACCTGCCTCAAAGATGACGTGAAGGGATGCTCATAGCTAGATTATTAGGGTGTTTGATTTAGTTTCTTACGCGGCCGTGGCACTGGCTATATTGCACATTAAACATACTAATGAGATTTATCGCTCCAAAGACCCTCCCAAGTGAGACAGACACGATTGTTCACATTTCTCAAAGAGGAAGGTGAGGAATCTATGCCGCTCAGCCCACTGTGGGAAACCTGGGCCTCGGCCCCGTAGCCCAGCAGCAGCCTGCGCACCTTTATCTCTCTCCACAGAGAACTCGGCCCACAGCCTGTGGCTGTGACTCCTCTCCTGCTTCAGGCACTGGTTGGATACCATTCTCAACCATATCCGCTCAGGGTACCTGGCATGAGGTCCTGAACTGCGCTTTCCTCTTCGGAATCTCTACCACATACCAACTGGTTGCCCAAAAGTGACAGAAGTGCCTGCTATTTCCAGCACAGCTGTATTCATTTTATATAATTCTCAGCAGCAGGAGGGAAGAGGAGGGCTTGTGTGACAGCACTGATTTACTTTAGCGGTCCTTGCGGGGCTCACATACTGTAGAGAGAACTTCTCTTATTCCTGCCAGTTGAGCTGAGATTTGTCCCCAGCACACGAAGTCTCAGAACTGCCCACATAATTCATAGTTCCCACCTCTGTTTTGTCCCCTCAAATGTCACAGGTAGATAACAGAGAGTAACAGGGCTCCAGATATGGATCCATGGGATGAGGAAAGAGTGAATTTTAAATTACACTAAAGACATTCTTGGTGTTTGGGACATCAAATTTGGGGCTGCTTTGGAGGAACTGACACACAAATTAACTATAGCCAAATCTTCTATGACAACAGCACCCTCTCTCCAACCTTGAAGGCAGCCAGCCCAGGTGCTACACCTCCACAGTCTCAGCCAGGTAGGTGGGCCTTGGTCATTAACTACTGGGCCCCCTTCTTTTGCTTTTTATTTCTGGCAGTACTGAGCTTCACACTAACCCATGTTCCAGCCTCTTTTGTTTTAATCTCTTTGAGACGGGGTTTAAGTTATTAAGTTGCCCTAGCTGGCCTTGAACTTGCATTCCTCCTGCCTCAGCATCCCTAATTTGTCCCTGTCCAGGCAAAGCCAAATGGTCTTCTCAGGTCTGTCATCTAAGGATTCTCCTTGCCCTGCGTTCAGGCCAGAGCCTACAGCACAGCTTACAGTGAGCCCGACTCTGGTCTTCCTCTTGGAGTGTGACCGCCCTGCCTCTGGAGCTTTGGGTCTTGGCCAGGCCAGTGGATGGGCCAGTGCCACAGGACAGGACCCTGTCCTCCTTTGGACAGTCTTTGCCTTGTTTCCACACTTTCAGGAAATGGTGTTCTCTAGATCTAGGTCCCAGAAAACTAATTATTCTATCAGTTCCTCATTTTCCAGTTATGCCCTCAAGGACTCCCAAAGGTTGGCCATTTAACATGTAGCGAAGGCGACCACAACACATGTTTGAATGGGCTTGTGAATAATAGTTTTCCATGAGGAAATGTTTTTGTTTCTAACTACTTGCGAGTACATAGCTAGCCCTTCTTAGTAGCAATCAAAAATCAAAGAAACAGACCAAAGCTATTAAGGAGAGTTTTATTGTAAAGATAAAGATCTGCAATTTCACATTTTCCCAAGTCTACAGAAACTCTCAGAGTAGAGACTTTTCGTGTCTGTTGTACCAGCAGGCAGACTAGTTAGGAAGGGGGGCAGGGGCTCGTCACTTCCTGCTGAACTGCGGCAGCGGCGGTGGCACCTTGATGTCCTGGCCCCTCTCCAGCTTCTTCTCACAGTCCACCAGGTAGTTCACTCCGTCGATGACTATCTGGACCAGCTCCACCTGGGCAGCGAAAGAAAGGAAGGATTCGTGTAAGCTAAGGACACCTGCAGGGCTTCGACTGACTGGAGCAACAGTGGGACGAGGAGACTGGCTCATGGCTGGCTCTGTCACAGCCACCCACTCTGCACTGCTTCCCAACAGGTTGTGGGCGGAGGGGCGGAGGAGGCCTTGGCCAGAGATGGGAGACCAAGGGACCAGGAGGGCCTCTCAAGCTCTCCTCGGCTAAGGTGAGTCGCTGCTCTGTGTGCGAGGACTCATTCAATATGCAAAAGCCTTCTGTAGCGTCGCATGACCTCCCCCTCTATCTTTGCAGGAAAATGTGGAAGTCTGTCTCAGGACTGCCAGTGACTCAGTGCATTGCTCTGCTCTGAGTGCTGGCTGGCTGCGAAGCCCACCAGACACCGAATATGCCGGACCTCGGACAGCTCCCTTCACACACTGGTGTCTTTCTGGACAAAAAAAAAAAATTAAATGAAATATTTGGCCACCAAATCATGTCTTTACTGTGCCAGACAAATTTATTACTCATAGGAAACTTTGAATGATAGTAAGATATGGATTTGAAAATTCCTGCTTTAAACAAATATGTTCGAGTTTGGTTTCCAACTATTGGCTTTAGGTCATCCCAGGCAGCCTGATGTAACTTGAGGGTGTGCAGTAAGGTGCAGGGTCACTGAGTTTGAGCAAGGACAGACACCAGGTGTGACAGCATCCACTTTCCTCCCACATCCTCTGCACCACAGAGGGTGTCCCCATGCCAGGGGTGGGCCAGACAGCAGCTAGGGGCGGGGAGGCGCTCCCATCCAGGTCCATGGGGCTCTGTCGTGGTACAAGTGTAGTACCAGTCTGGAAAACACCGGATGACAGACTATCTGTATGCTGTGGGCATCAGAAATCATGCCTTCTGGGTGGTCAGGGTTCTTGGTTGTTCCGTGTTGCACTGTGTTTTCAGCGGTGTAGAGCTCACATGCAGGATTGCAGTGGGGCAGGGCTCCCCCACTGACCTGTACCTCCAGCTCCAATAGCATTGTTTTGAAGAATAATATTGTAGGAAAATGCTCATGCATTGGAGAAAAGCATATAGTAAAAATTACGTGCTTAATAACAAGTTTTATTTATTTATTTAATTTTTTTTTGGTGGAACCGGGGATTGAACTCAGGCCCTTGCACTTGCCAGGGAAGCGCTTATTCCACTGAGCCATTTCCCCAGGCCAATAACAAGTTTTAAATCTCTCTAAATAATCATTTGAAAAGAGTAGAAAGCAATTTAGAATAATACAATGGTCAGCACAATGGTTTGCTCCAAGCAGTGGTTAGATTAAGTACATGGCATGCTCACTAGCCACGCTATGGAGAGTTCGCTTAGAAGGCTCTGTCTGCGTACACGTGCTCACTGGCAGAAGACTGGGCAAGGGGAACCGGGTCTGAACACCGGCAAAATACTGCTCAGCCACCAAGGGGAACATTTGAGTCACCTGTAGGACAATGTATCCCTCTCAAGGACAGGACACTAAGTGACAAGCAGCAGATGCGGAAGGCTAAGTGTTCCCTGGTGTCTCTTATACGAGAAGCCCAAAGTATAAATAATTTAGGAGCAAGATGAAAGAGGGATGACAGGAAGCAGGAGGCGGGCTCTGGAGGTGGGACGGGTGGGGCGGGGCCGGCAGGGGAGGGGTGTGGCATGGGCGGGATGGGGGGGCGTGAGGAAAGAGAGAAGGGAGAGGGGCAGAGGGGGACCCGGCAGTAGGGCAAGTGAGGGTCCAGGCCTGGGTGCAGCACGCAGCAACCCCAGGGGAATGCAATGGTTACACATCAGATACACGGACCAAAAAAGAAAGAGGCCAGATGACAACGTTACATTAAAATTAATAAAAGCAAAAGACCACACCTGCTGGCACCTTGCAAGTTTGCAGCATGCTCACCGAGGAGCACAAAGGAAGAGCGGCAGCAGCCCCCAGCCACAGGGCAGAGCCCTCCGCAGAGGCCCTCCGCACTGCGTGCTGAGCTGCTGTCTCCTGCTGTCCTGGGTATTTGTTAACGGTTGGCTGCGGATTGTAGCTGAGCACCTCCCACCCCCCACCTCGCAGTCTATGGCCTGAAGAGCCCGTGAATCCTGCTCCTCCTGAGTAGTCCTTATTGTATGAGCGCACTGTACACGTAACAAGTGCATATTTCATTTGAAATTTCAACCTTGAAAATAAAATTCTAGAAATGATCAAGTATTTAAGAATGTCAGGGGCCAGGGAGATGGCTCAGTAAAATAATCCCTATCAAGCGCAAGGGCCTGAGTTCAATCCCCAGTTCCCCCAAAAAACAAGAATGTCAGAGTGAAGCCCCTTGTATGTGGTAATGACCAGGAAAATTCAGAATGTAGAGAACTTTTCCCTTTTTTCCCCACCCTTGGAAGGACAGCACACGTGTCCTCTGACTCCACGGTGACAAACACTGCTGTCCTGTGCCACAGCAGAGCTCCTGGCCTGAAGGCTTCGGAACAGCTCTCAGGGCAGGAGTGACAACAGCCCCCTGGGAGCCCCTCTACCTCCCAGAATCCCTGCAACACTGCGCTTGCCTCTGCGCCTTCTGCCCTTACTTCCCTTGAAAGGGAGAGTCACAGAAGGGACCGCTAACCAGCCTCACGCTCCCGTTTCTTCTCCCTCTCAGGCAGAGTGCATCAGTGTCAGGAAAGTGACAGAGATGCTACCTCTGATCGGCCGATCCGATCGATGTTGGAAATGTCATACACATCCGCCACCGCCGCAGTGTCCACACCGCCAGTGCCACGCTTCTGGAGTCTCAGGTTCTCCAAGATCTTAGAAAACCGTGGGTCCTATGACAAGGGGGAACACTTGGTGTCATAAGAAACAAATACAATTCGCCACCACTGCCACATTCACTGAGAAAAGACACAGAATGAAAAATAATGACAATGCACATTTACGAAGCATTTGTTCACCATGCACCAGTGCACTGCGCTGGAACTTTCAAGCCTTAGACTGACCTAAGGGGAGAAGAACTGCTATTGCTCCTGCCTTAGTCTGCTTTCTGTTGCTGTAACAAAACTGTGGAGGCTGGGTAATTTATTAGAAGGGAAGCTTATCTGGTCACAGTTGGGAAGCCAGGAGCAGGGTGCCAGGGTCTGTGGAGGTGGTTTGGTACAGGGCGTGCAACAGCGAGAGCAAGCACACGTGCAGACCGGATCCTCCTGCTCCTTCTCTGCCAGTGACATCACTGTGGGGCTGAAGCCATGTGACCCTATCCAGTCCAAGCTACATCCCAGAGCTGCCGCCTACACTGCGCAGATGCAAGGAGGCTGAGAGGCGTGAGCATGCGCAGTCACACAGCTGGACTGTGGCCGAGCTGGAGTACCCTTGACTACTTTCTGTCAACTGTTATAAATGAAAGTAAGTTCAATCAGTTTATTCTTTTAGCCCTGAAGTAACAAAACTTCTCATGCTATTTTTTTTTTTTTTTTTTTTTTGCGGAACCGGGGATTGAACTCAGGCCCTTGCGCTTGCCAGGGAAGCACTTATTCCACTGAGCCATCTCCTCAGCCCCTCTCATGCTATTTTTAAAAATATTTATTTATTTATTTGGTACAGGGTCTCCCTACCCAGCGCATTCTCGTAGTGATCCTCCTCTCTCAGCCTCCCCAGTGCTTGGATTACAGGTATGCGGAGCCAGCACAGCATGTGGTACCGGTGATCCAGCCGGGTCCTTGCACTTGTCAGTCTCCCTGGCCTTCTCATGCTATTTTGAGGGAGCAGATAGCCGATTTTCTAAAACTATTTTTTTATACTATCTAACTTACTCGGTATGTGGTGGCGGAAGCTGCCAGCTGCCCACCAGAGTCCTCTCCCTCTTCTTCCAGCACTGGAGCTGGGGAAGCTGCTGTTCATTGCTAAGTCTGTGCTCATGCCACAGGCAGAGGGGCTGTATTAGTGTCCATAGGGTTTATAGCTATAGGTGTCCCCCAAGAGCCTCCTGGGCTCACCAAGGGGCTTTGGGGAGGTGACTGGATTAAGGGGGCTTCAAGCTGCCTTGCTGTAGGAGCTGGAGTCTGGTGGAAGGAGGGGTCACTTGGGCTGGCATCTCCCGCCTACCTCCTCTCCTCTCTCTGCATCCTGCCCACCATGCCCTGAGGGCTGCCATCTGACCTGACCTCTGTGGACTGTCTCCTCCTTCAAATTGTAGTTGTTGGGTGCTGTATCTTAGGATAAAAATGCCTAAGACAGGTTGTATACCACTTCCAGGCTGAGACTTAAATCTTGATGTGGCCAGAGCCACATGCATGCTGTGGCCTTCCCACTCACTAGAACCTGGGGCCTGGCTGTGGCCATGCAAAGGGACGAGGTCCCATGACAGTGGTCCTCCAGGCCTGGTCCTCAGAGTCATCACCTCAACATCACTCAGAAACCTGCTGGGCCTGGAAGTGGGCATCTGACTGCACCCCCAGGGCGCCCCTAACTCACACAACTCTGAGACTCACTTGGGTTAAAGGAGAGAGAGAGAGAGAGAGAGAGAAAAGAAGGCCCCTGGGTGGACTGGGCCACCTGCCACGACACCCTACCTGTCACCTGAGGAGAAGCCACGGTCTTCCTTGTAAGGCCACCACCTGTAGCTTACATCCATCTATCCCAGAAGCAGAGGCATATTTTAAGGCAAATGTAACCCTTTCTCGTACTTTTCTCTTACAGGTAGAGAAACAATGGGTTAAGGAACAGGAGGCATGGTAAACGATCACAGAGCAGCCCCGGCCACTAAGGGCCCGCTGTCCTGCCCTCGCTGCTCACCTTGCTGAGCTTCGGGATCCGCACGTGGACACCGGCTCGCAGCCCGGTGCCCAGGTTTGAAGGACAGGTCAGAATGTAGCCCAGGCGCTCGTTCCACATGAACTCCCAGCCACGCTCCTGGATCAGCCTCTCCACCTGCAAGCAGGGCAGCGCTGGACACCAGTAGGCCCCAGCCCCAGCCCACTTTTCTTAGAGTATTAGGTGGCCCCATTAAATTAGACAAGCCAGGTAAAACCTTGAACACGTGACCTAGCAGACAGTAAGCTCTTGACAAATGCCATCTGATGTCTGCCCGCATACCAGGACAGTGGGAGAGCATAGGGACTCTCGGCAGCCAGGCAACATCAGTGCCACTGCCAAGATCAGCATTAAGGAAGCAGGAAGATGATGGGTGAACATTCGGTCCCAGATCTGTGGTGCCCCGAGGAGGAGAGGGCAGCTTCCTCATGAAGAGGAGTCGCCTACTTTCTGAGGCACTGGACTGAAAGCCCTGCTCCCAGTAGAGTGCCTTGGTCCCTAGAAAGAATTAGCCCCATCTTGGACATCACCACAGTGCCCCTTTAAAGAATGAAAAGAAGAGATGGCTCATTTTTGTGGCTGCTGAGAAACTTTGGATGATGTCTTACTTCTTTCAGGCCACGACAGAAGCGCTCAAACACCCTCTTCATGTTGCCGCCCTTTTCCATGGAGATGACCCTGGTGTGGTCTTCTTCATTGATCCAGATGAGAAAGGTCTTGTCGTAGTTATGCCTGAGGAGGGGAGGAGGGCAGAGCTGAGCCGTGGCCACTTATCTCCTACCTGGGCCTGGCAAGTCCCCCAGTCAGGTCACTGCCATCACACAGAGCAGGACAAATCCAAGCCTTCACATTTCTGCCCAGCAAGAAGAAAATACTCCTCGCCCAGCACACAAGGACAACAGCCAACAATGGCAACAGGTGACTTTGACACCAGCAGAAGTATTTTGTCTCCTAACCAAGTCAACCAAAATCTTGGAGGGCCCTGAAAATTTTAAAAGGCTGCACCTTCAGCCATGGTGTTTGGGGAGCTAGAGAGGTCACGTAGTTGGCACAGATTCTGCCTAACTACACTGCTGGCCAGCTGCCCATGAACATCTTCAGCTCCTCCAGGTGAGTCAGGTAATCTGCCATGGAACAGGACTTACATGGGCCCAGGACTGCCGGCCCTGCTGAGACTCCTACACATGCGCATTAATGTTGGAGACTACTAGGAAGCAGCGCTGAGCAGGACTTAATACCAAGCAATTAGCTTTTCGTGTGTACATGTGAGTCTGCCTGAGGTGCAGGCCCTTGTGTGGAGGTGGGCAGCGGACACACAGTAGGTGCACCTCTGTGAGTCATGGTCCTGCCAAGGCCTGGAGCAGCCTCTGAAGCTGGGACGCCTCAAAGACAAGATAAGGTCACAGCTGGCTTCATCCAAGCCCAGCCTCACTCCTACAATAAATGACAACCGAAAGATAAGGTGGTTCTCTTGAGTGACATTATTCACTACTTGAGAAAATATTTCCCAGGGTCCTTCTAGATTCTGTGTTTTCTTCAGTATCTTCCTCCCTTGTTTGATAACCAACTAAATACGGCTATCTAGAAGAGGCTCTGGTCAGAACCCAGAGAATCTCACATCTGTGACAGGGTTTTTGATTCTTCCTTGAAGCCCTAAAATCACGCCACTTGTCTCATTTATTTAAGCTTTTGCTGTCCACTCATTTGGAGGTTGTGGGCCCAACCAGCCGGCTATAACTAAGGGATATTATTAATGCAATACTTTAATATCTGGAGACAGGTTTTCTGTGAGGTCAAATAATAGGAAGGCATTCTTTCTTTCTCCCCACCCGCATGCATGATCCGTGCAGAGCGGCCCACACCTGTGCCGCCCCAGGACAACCCAAAGCAGGGCATATTTACACACAACGTGGTTTCTAAGGAGTCTGTCTTCTCCAGTGAGCTCAGGCTGGACATGCTGTCAGCTGCGGCTCACAGCAGCCTGGGTTAGGTAGGATAGCAGCCGTCTGAAGACTCCTCTCCCACACGGCAAATGGGAAGGGGCCACCTCCCTACCAGATTCCCCTGGCGTCTGGCCAGTCGCGGGCCATCCCAGCACAGGTGAGTAGAGGCGACACTGGCTTATCAAACAGGAAGTGGTCCTGCAGGCCAAGCGACAGGGCGAGAGGAGAGGCGAGTGCGCTCAGGATGGCTGCATACACCAGGGCCAAGTTCTGATTCTTGCACGGTGGTTCTCAGCTGGATGCCCTCCAGGACACCCCAGGAGCTTATCTGAGCCCCAGCAGTCCTGCCCTGTGGGTGGGCTCTTAGGTGAGGCTGGTGGTGGCCGAAAGCCACTGGCTGTGCCCACGCTGGAGTGCGACCCTCCCCGGTTGCTACCTCACAGCGTGCACAGCAAGGCCGGGCTGTGTGAGGGTGCTGTCGGGAAGTCCCTTTCACACAGCCTCTGTTTCTACATTTCTAGGACTGCTGGCACATTTATACCACTGCCCTTCATGTGAAAAGTGTCAGAGGCAGACTGGTCAGGTGGAGACACAAATAGCAACTGTAACTTCTGCCTCAGCCTGTGCCAGGCTGTGGCTACCCACTCCCACTTGCTTCCTTTAGTCCTCCTAATGAAAGAATGGAATTATTCTACGGCACGGGAGGTGCCCAGAGGTATGGCGACCCAGCCACCCCCGCATGGTGGGCAGTGGCTGAGCCCGAGTCCCGCAGGGCTCCCAAGCTGCGCCCTGAGCCTGATACTGCCAGTGGAAGCTGCCTACCCCAGATGTGCGTCACTCTTGCACCCAGCCACTGTCTGCCAGCGTGTGGTGCATGGAGGTCACATACTGGGGTCTGCAGTGAGGTCAAGAAGACAAGAGACACAGGGGGTCTTGCTAGGGTGCTATGGATGGGACCCAGTCAGGCCCTGGGCCAGGATGCAATATGGTCCCTGCCCAGGAAACAGCCCCAGGTGGAGGGAGGAGGCCAGGGCTCCTTGGTGGACAGCTCCTCAGGCAGGGTGTTGGCTAGCCCAGAGCCCCCAGCCGCTGGCCACAGAACCCCCTTGTGGTTTAGGAATTCTGTGGAATTTGCATCTTGTGAAAGGACAGAAGTTTCATTTGTTTGCTTGTGGTACTGGGGATTGAACCTAGGGCCTTCACGTTGAACTACACCTCTGGTCCTGTTTGACTTTTTTTTAATTCTGAGAATTAAAAAAGTCAAACGATCTGCCTAAATTCCCTGGGCTGAGCTCCCATGCGCGATCCTCCTGCCTCTGCCTCCAGAGGGAGTGAGCAGAATGGGACACGCACCCCCCCACCCCCGCAGGTTGAGGAGGGAAATTCTGTTCCTGCCCCTCCTCGGGGGTCCAAGGGACAGTTTCTGCTGAAAGTGTCACGGTTACCGCAAGTGCCTGAATGGAGGTGAATTCAGGCACCTAATCCTAGGACGTCACACACCCAGGGCCATAACCCTGCACCCCGTCGCCTGGCCCATGCCCCGCCCCGGCCAGCCTCCTTCCCTGCCCCATGCGTGCTCACATCGATGAGCCGCTGCTGGTCCTGCTCGGTCATCTCCGACAGCTTGTAGTAGCGCCCCGCCAGGTCACCCTTGAGGCCCTCGAGCGCTGCGATGGCCACATTCTCCACCTCCCTGCGTTCGGCGCGCGAGCAGGCGGGCGGCAGGCTGAGGCCGCGGATGCTGCGCCCGGTGCGCACCCTGGACGACAGTACGTAGCGCTCGTCGAACTGCCCATGGGTGACCTGCGGGGCAGGCCTGAGGTGAGCAGGGGCCACGCTGCTCTACACCCCGCCCAAAGGTGCCCCTTTCGGGCGAAATGGAGAAGCTTGAGGACAGGTCCAGTTAGCGGCTCCTCCTCCAGGCCTGGGCGTGGAACCCAGGGACCCGGCACTGAGTGGCTCCTCGCCCGTTGTATTTTCGTTTGGTCTCTGAGTCTCCCTGAATTGCTAAATTACTCAGTCTGGGCTCGAACTTACAATTCTCCTGCCTCAGCCTCCCTAGAAATACTTTTCGTTCCTGATGGGGAGTTGGGCCATGGCCTTAGCCCATCTCCCTATCTTTTCTCTCCCTTCCTCCCTCATCTTTTGGTCCCTTTTCCCTTTGCAAAGTTCTAGCCCCTTTTTTCTGTTACACAGGATTTGAGCTCATGCATCTGATGTGCTTCCTGGAGCACTGTGGTCTCCAGGTCACCCATTTTCCTGCAGATGACTCAGGCTTGTCCTTCTTCACAGCACAGTGTAGTACTCTACCACTTTCTTAATCTCCTCTGCCCTCCCACAGGACCTTAGGGTTCTGCCCAGGGAAAAACCAGCCTGGGGAAGGCGGGGTAGACCCACCTTGGCAGCGTCCAGGTCTGTGGGGTGCTTCATCACCCGTGGGTCATAGCCGTTGTGCCTTAGTTTGATGACAGGGTCAAAAAGATCAGCAAACACCTGCGAGAGAGAAGACAGCAGGCTCTGGGGCGGCTAGCGCACTCGTAACAGGGCCTCGCTGGCCCTTGGATCGCAAGGGTGGGCGCCGACCTCCTCGGCAGTCTGCAGGCTCCGCACGGAAGCGAGTGTGAGGTTGCGATGGTGAGGACTCTGCACAGCACCCTCACCCATATGGGGGCTGGGGAGAATGCAGGGCGCTAGGCAGGTCCTAGAACCCTCAGGCTGAGAGAGGACTCGTGCTAGAGTCCAGGGGTTTCTGCTCTGGGGGAGGGGTGTGCCCAGGTCACAGCTGAGCAGCTCGGTGCTGGACAGGCACGGTCCAGTGCTGAGACCCCGCGTTGCTCCAGCCCAGAAAGTCCAGCAGCCACAGCCCAAGAAGACACTCAGGCCACAGATGGGCGGGGTGGGGGCCTGTGCCACAGCCGTGCAGCTGTGTGCAAGGTGCTCATGGCTCCCGCAGCCCACTCAGAATACACTTTTTGGGAGGAGAAACCCTGGGCGCTGTGTCCCCCGAGTCCCTCTGTTGTTCACCCAGGCTCCCTTCTTTGCCACCTGCTGCCTTCCAGGGAACACAGAGCCTGGGCAGTGGCTGCCAGCTGCCCTGAGGACAAGGCCAGAGGCAGGTGCGGCACTGAGCTCCGTCTTGTGCCTCTGCACCAGGGTGACACAGGGCAGTGGGCTTGTCTAGGAGACCACGGGGCAGCAGGAAAGAGAATTTACTGCCTAAGGACCCAGACCTGACTCCAACCCACGGTGCCTGTGGCCGCCATTGGTGACGCCTACCACAGAGGGGACTCTGCTCCCCAAAGCCCTCCCAGTGAGCATGGGGCACTCTCGGGGGGGCTGGGCACTGGGAAGCTGTACCCTCAGTGTCTCCGAAGCATTCTTGTTGGTGCTACAGAGCCAGGACCCTTTTTGCCAGCTCCTGAACGAGAGAAGTGCTCTGGGACCAGGCTGCCCACTCTGGGGGCAGCAGCCACGGGCTCACCTCATAGGACTCCTCGTCCCCAGCCACCATGCCCACTGTCTTGATGAAGGGGTGGCCAGGGTTGTCTACGCCAGTCTGGATGCACTGGTCCAGGGTGTAGCCATTGGGCGTCGCCTTGTTTCGGAGCTTGGCATAGATGGCTGGTGTGAGGCACTCCGCCATGCAGTTGTTGTGCTTGCGGAGGTCAGGGTAGTCAGCGCTGGGGACAGACAACGGGGCCATCAGGCAGCCGGTGTGCGCTGGCCAGGCTGGGTGCAGGCCCAACTGGCCGGAGCTTCCGGGGGTCCCAGCGACCTGGCGCGGGAAAGGCCGCCCCAACAGTAAGCGCCCTGCTGTGCTTGCGAGGGTGAGCTCAGAGCCCTGCTCGTGCACGGGAAGGGGCAGGCCCAAAGTGCACAGTGAGTGTGTCTCCTTCAAACGAGTAGCTCAGCTGTTGGCACGAGTGCCCTTCACACACTCCCCCGCCGCCTGGCTTCACACAGATTCCAGCTGTCCTTGCCGCTTCCTGCAGCAGCTCAGGAGTCTTTGTGAGGTGTGACACAAACTACGGTGAGTCCTCCGCCCAAGGCAAGGCAGCTCGTAAGGACGGGACGCTGTGCCCACGTCCGCCTCACTCACCAGGCCTGGCACCAGGTGGCTTTTATCCTGACATCAAAGTGACCATGAAAGGAAATGCTCGAATCAGTTGTGTACTTCGAGGCACCAGGACAGCTCAACAGAAGAACCTCAGGACAGAGGCCTCCAGAGCTGCTGCAGGAAGGGCGAGGACGGTGGGAAGGGGTGCTCACAGGAAGGGGCTCTGCCTTTTGTTCTTGAATGGGGAGTTTGTTGAGGGGCTCATGGCAACGTGCTTTTGATAATCTTTTAATTGAAGCATGCACTGTACTTCTGTGTAACCGGTGTTTCTGGGGACACACTGGTCCTTCTTGTGATTGGCAACACCTCCCAGCTGGACTCACCTTGCAGGGAACAGCTTGTGCTGGCTCTGGGGCTCGGCACGCACATGCTGCCGGTTCAGCAGGTAGCCGGTGGTCAGGGCGCTGGTGCCCACAGTGGCAAGCAGCAGAGAGGCATTGCGGCCAGTGAGCAACTTGGAGAAGGTGCTGGCCATGCTTCTTCTCGGGAGGCTGCAGGAAGGAGTAAGGGAAGGAGGGCAGGAAGAGAGAGGGAGGAGAGAGGGGGAGGGAGGAGGGAGGAGAAAGAGAGAAGGAGGGGGAGAGAGGGTGGGGGAGGGGGAAGGAAGGAGGGTTTAATCTAAGCTTCCCCTCCATAACTGTTCTCCCCTTGCTTTTACTCCTCAGTCTTTAGAACTTGGGGTCTATCAGAGGTTGCTTGGGGGGCAGCCTCCAACCCCTCTGCTTGTAGCTGATCTGCTGGTAAGGAGCTCCTAGCCCATAGGCATCCTGGCCTTAGGACTGAGCAGGGATGAAGGCTGGACAGTGAGCTAGGCCAGATGTAGCCGGGCTTTAGAGCAGCTACACTAGGTAATTCTCTCTCTCTCTCTCTCTCTCTCTCTCTCTCTCTCTGTCTCTCTCTCTCTTTCTTTCTTTCTCTCTCTCTCTCTCTCCTTTCTTCAGCACAGAGACATTAATTAACAGCCAAAAGTCCCACAGCTAAAGGGAAATTCCCTGAACCAAGTGTCCACTCTGGGCCAGATACTAACTTAAATGAAGGTCCTATTTTAGGTCCACTGAGCAATGTGAAGCGTTAGCCCTGTATTGGTGGCCAAGCGGCCCTCCACGGGCTCTTAGGGGCTCAGCACAGTCATTATTAGCCAAAGACAAGAGCAGAAACAAAAGGGGTGACTGATGTACATGGGCTATATTTACAGTTTTAAAATATTACATTAAAATTAATCCCCTTCAACCCCTCTCCCTCACTCCAACACACTGCTCCCCTGGTGCTTGTCATGCTCTGAAGCAGCTCTGGAAGCCCTCTTTCCTGACAGTCTTTACATGGTATACCTCTCGGCTCCACCCCAAGGTCAAAGCAACCAGGGAAGAAAAATATTTTAGGGAGTCGGGGCAATGGCTCAGTAGAATAAGCGCTTCCCTGGTAAGCACAAGGGCCTGAGTTCAATCCCTGGTTCCAAAAAAAAAAAAGGAAAATATTTAGTCAGTCAGCAAGGCAGCATGGATAGCGCAATTAAAGACCCTCAGGAACGAGGGCTCCAGAGCTGCTGCAGGAGGCAGCCAGGGTGATGGGACGGGCGTGGTGGTACGAGAGAGAGGAATTTGAGAGGCTCAGTAGGCCAGTCTAGCTGCAATACAATGGGAAGCAGAGGCCTTCACCATGCAGGAATCACACTTCCTAACCAGAGGAGGGAGCGGAAGCCAGCCTAGGGGACCAGAAGGACTTTTCTGGAGGAGGAGCAAGGCCACTTGGGTGGCACTTTGTGGGCACCAGGGGTGCTTGGAACCAGAGGAAGAGAAGTGCAGGGCAGGAGCGGGGCAGGATGGAGCAGGTGGGAAGGAGAAGCCCCACAGACACTGCTCCTGTGATGGGGGAGTGTGGGGGTGGAGGGCGCCCCAAGTCCCCTGCAGCCTCTGAGGATGAAGGCAGCCCTAAGACCAGTGAGCCTCTCCATGAGCTCGCCCAGGGTGGCAGGGGCAGCGTGGGCACCGTGCCAGGGTGTTTTGCCCAGCTGATCCTTCGCAGGTCTGTGTTATTTGCTAGGGATCACACCCCCCACCATTAACAGTTATGCTGTCTGCTAGTATGGACTGGAACTAATGAGGCATTCAGGAGATGCTGGTCGGCATTCTTACTTGTAATGGTGCCCAGGCCACAGAAGTCACGTGCAGGCTGCATGGGCCTTCGCACAGACAGCACAGGGGCAGGCAGAGGTGGGGTGTGGGAGGAGGGTGGCGTACAGGTCCCCATGCTCCACTGGTGGCCTTCCTGGTGACCACGAGCAGATGCAGGCAGCAGGAGGGACACAGAGGCCCAGGACCCAAGAGCCAGCGGGGACCAGCCCCCACTCTGCTCTCCTGGGGAGCCTGAGCCACCCTCCCCAGGCCTTAGTTTTCTCAAACATAAAATGGGTACAGTGACAATGATAAGTGGCGATGAGTCAGCAATAAGGTTGTGCAGCCTCAAGCGCTAAGCCGGCTAGCCTGCACCCAGTCCCTAGCTCTCCACCAGGCCTGATGCCCATGAGCATTGACACTGTCCCTGTGCATGACTTCCAGAAAGCCACCTGCAGGGGCCACCACCAGCATCTGAGGACATGCAGCAAGCTGTGCCCTGGGAGGCATCTGAGGCTCCTGCCCGCGACACACAAAGCTGCCAACTGAACATGGGAAGGGCCCCCAGACATGGAGGGACCAGGTGGGTGGCTGCCCCCAGCCCCATCCGGTGCTCCTCGGAAACCCTGTTCCATCCCAGCCAGATAGGCCACCTCCTGACCCAAGCTGGGTCTCTTGGGCCAAGGTGGAGCCCTCCTCTGAAGCTGCCTCTCTCCCGAGGACACATAGGACCCTGCAGGCCCCCACAGGGTGCTGGGCCTCCGTGCCTGCCCTCCTGCAGTGCTCCTGTGCTGTGCTGTCCCTTCTCTGAGCTGTATCCCTTCCAGCCCAGTCCTGTCTATGCCCAGGGCTTGGCGGCTGCCACCTGCCCCAAGATGCTGGGATGCTCTGAGCCTGGGACCCTGTGGCTATGGGAGGACAGGGGCCGAGGGCCAGCCCAGAAGCACAGCAGGATCTTTATCTGGTCCTGAAGGGATCTCTGGCCCTCTGGGACTGTTGGTGAGGTCCACAGGCACCCTGATCCTGTCCAGGAACTGCTGCCACCATTCTGGAAAGCGCCACAGGGAACAGCTACCAAGACAAAAATTTCCAAGCCCACTGGTCCTGCATCACACTTTGGAAATTTATTCTGCAGAAACAAAGAAAGAAGCAGAGAGCTGCTTATTGTAACACTGTTCTGTTCATAGTGGCAAAAAGTTTGGAAGCAATCTGCCTGTTAGAGAGGGACAGGCTGTTGTAGAGTGATCACTCTAATCATGGCATCCTGCCGCTGTTCAGGTGAATTAAGGCCCCTGCCCATGTGGGGCTCTGATACATTCCTGGATGAACAGGAAGAGATGCCTTACATAGGAATAGGGGTAGTGCTTCCAGTTTTATAACAGTTATATATATGCCTGTCTCCATATGGCTTATTTTAGGAACATAAAGACAACAACTGAAGTATGTTCACCGGCCGAAGAAAGGAGCGGCCCCCGGCCCCAAGCTTGGAGGGCGCAGACCCGTCGTTCTCCCTCACTGCAACTCACACTTATGCTTACGATTTTAAAAGGAAAATTTTTTGTAAGAATATCAGCTATGAAACACTAAAAATGCAGATTCCTAGGCAGCTAGGGTGGACACCGATGGCGGATCTCCCCTGATGGGCCCAGGAGTCCTCCAGCCGGGCCTGGCTCTGGCTCTGGTCCCTGGCTGCTCCTCTTGCCCATGGCTCTGCCCTGCCTGGCTGCCCAGAACCACATCCCCCTGTGAGGCTCCTTCCTTGGGGCCAGCTGACCATAGCCTGCATCCCGTGGGAACATCGGCCACTCCTCCTGGGTCGTGGGTGTTGCATGTGGCACCTCAGCTGGCCTGCGCTCTGGCCCCGGCTCCACCAGGCCACTGTGTGCCACTGTGAGAACGCTGCCCCGGCACCGGCAAGAGGAGGGGCCACTCTGGTGCCTCAGGGTCCAGGAACCCACGGTTCACTGCAGCAGTGTGAGGCGCAGGACTGTCACCTCAGGGCATGTGACCCCTCCAGAGCCCCAGAATATTCTGCGCCTGTGTCCTGCCTATCACCAGGCTTCTGAGTCAGGGACAGGTGCCAGGGACATCACTGCCTCCCGAACTCTGACACCAGGTAGTGTGACAGCTGTCAGGGCACTGGCCCAACTGCCTACTGTCTCTGTCCTCTCCTAGAGAAGAGGAGGTGGGAGGGACGGGTCTCAAGCTCATGCTCTATGCTTCAGTTTCCTCTGCCTGGGGCTTCGCTAGAACTCTGTGTGCCAGGAGTGGGCCAAGTCCCTGGGCTCCAGGCCAGGGTATTTGTGTGTGGGGTTAAGAGCCCAGGCGCTTAACAGTGACATTTTGGCATCTGCTCCACCTTTGCCCTTGCTTCAGGACAGATGACCACATGACAGATGACAGGGTGCCAAGAGCCACACCTCCCTGGTCTGCAGCTCTCCCCTTCTGTGCCCCTGCACTGTGGCAGGCCTGGGGCTGTCACCATCCTTTCCTGGGCCCTAGTCACAATGACACTCAGAGACAAAGACCTGCACAGTCCTATGCTAGCCCTGGCTGGTCCTGCATCCAAGCTCTGAGCTCCACAAGGCCAGACAGCAGGTGGAAAGCGGGGCATGGCCACGTGTCAGGCCCCAAATCGGAGGACGTCCTCAGAATTGGCCAGCTCCACAGATGTCAGCAGGTTTCTAAGATGCCAGCAGGCTGGCCAGCAGAGGGGACAGTGCCCTTCCAGCTGTGAGGGCCACAGGGCTCATGTTGCCACACTAGTGTGGGGCACGCAGTGCACCCCACAGGCAGCATTGGGCTCTCCACCCTGCTGGCAAGATCAGCGCCCAGGATATCCAGGACCCTGCAGGATGGAGCCCTTCCCAAGCCCTCATGACAAAGACACAGGGCTGTCACCAGACCCTCCCCAGGGAAAGAGGTCTATGGGCCATGTGCAGCTTAGTGGGCAGTGTGGCCAGCCATGTCCTGAGGGCACTGTCACCTTGCAGGGGCACAGGGCTGCAGGGAGGTCAGGGTGGCACTGAAGAGACTGTGGGTAGGGTTTGGCTTGGCAAATGTCACCCCTACCCATTCAAAGAGGGCAGAGATGGCACTGACTCGGAGGACACAGCAGGACTGGCTGAGACCCCTGAGAACCTCATGAGCACGTAAGAAAGCTGGCCTTCAGCTGGCCTGGTGGTGCTCACTGTGATACCAGCACCTGGAGGCTAAGGCAGGAGGGCTGTGAGTTCAAGCCCAGCCTGGTTACTTCAGCTACTTAGTGAGACCCCCATCTCCAGATAAAAAGTAGAAAGTAAAAGGGGGGAGGCTGGGGCTGGGGCTCAGTGCAGAGGCCTGGGTTCAATCCCATTACCTCAAACACCAAGAAAAGCACACATGTGTGGCAGGTGGGCCAGAGCCCTGGCAGCTGTGGCCACATATGAAACATTTAGCCCAATTTCAAAGTTTAAAAAAAAAAAAATCCCTCAGGGAAGGACAGAGCCCTACATCTTTCTCAGTGTCTACCTGGTCTCTAAGATGAAGGTCCAGCAATAATATCAGCCAGTGTAAACTGGGTCCCCAGTAACAAGCTCCTCTGGGGGCCTGAAGGTTGGCTTTTCTCTAGCTCATTCTCCCCAAATCCCTGACACCCCCATTAGCTATCCTGCCAGGAGGGTGATGATGGCGCTGTCGTCTCTTGGAGCTGTCCCCCTAGCCGGCAGCCAGGATGACACTACTGGCTTCTGGGGAGCTAGGACAGCACCCTTCTCATGCCCCAGGCCCTCCTGTGCCTGCAGCCCTGCTCTGCTCTCCCCAGGCCCTTCTTGTGTCCCAGCAGGGTCCCCTCGCTGAGACTGAAGCAGAGGTTCCCACTGACCTTGAGGCTGCAGGCGTCACCACGTCCTGCTGGTCACTCGCACAGCCAAGAAATGTCAAGGAAGCTGCCCGGGGCTAGAGGAGGCCAGTGCTGGGCGGGGCCTGGGGACACAGGGCCAATCCTGGGCCACGTGGGGGCACCTGCTGCTGGCAGTGGCCTTAACGGCAGGACCTTCCTAGCACCTGCCCTTTCTCTGAACTGTCTCCCGGCTCAGGAGGAGCCAGGCGGGCCCCAGCTGGGCCCAGACCTGGCAGGGCTGCCAGGGCTGAGACCAGGGACAGGGAGCCCAGAGAAGCTGTGCTTTGGGGGCTCCTCACAGCAGCACAGCCTTGGGGCCCTGTCTCTGGAGGGTAACCCCCATGCCATGATCTCCTAGCCAGGGCTGGAGAGACACCTTTATGACTCTCCCTCTTTCTAGACCAGGGTGCAGGACCAGTTGCTTCCTCTCCCCTCAAGCTTAACCCACCACCCAGAAGGCCTGCGGCCTGCCCCTGTGCTTAAAAATAGCCCGTTGGCATCATTGCCAAGCGGAAAGGCTGGCTGCAAATAGCAGTGACCCGCCAGGACTCTGGATAGCACCTTGCCAGCTGGACATGGAAGGCTGCAGGGCCGCTGTGGCCACGCGCAGGTCACCAGCTCACTCCTGTCTCTGGGCCCAGCCAGGCTGGAGGATGTGGTGGAGCAGGGATGCCCAAAGCAAAAGACAGATGGGCGAAAAGGAGATTAGGGAACTTGGAATTTAGAAATTATCCTTTTAGGACATAAGCCCAGCTTAGCCTTTTTTTCCGCTTGTCCCAACGTCCAGTGAGCCTGAGCAGCCTCCTGTCACCTGCTGCTTCTCTCTTGCCTGGAGACAGAGCACCCTTCCCACCCACAGCTTGTGCTTCCCAAGCTGACCTCGCCTGCCAGGAAGTGGCAACATCCAGGGTCAGTGGATCTCAACCTGAACTGGGAGCCAGCAGCCTGCAGACTGACACTGCCCACTAGCTTTCCACACAGACCCTGCAGGTTTCCAGTACAGACTCCACAGATTCCGCAGTGAGTGCCGGGCCTTCAGAGTGCTCCCAGAGCACAGATGGATGACCCATCTCCATGTTCCCGGAGCCCTGCAAATGTCCCAGCTCCGCAGCAGAGGGCATCTCTGAGGATCTGCCCTCAACTCTCCAAGTGTGAAACTTGCCCTGATCAATCCTTGATGCCTTTTACTGGTGCATCCTGCAGATCCTTTTCCCCCTAGAGGAGCCATGAGCCTGAGACTTGGTTCTATGGGAAGCATGGGCTTAGAGCCTCTGAGCACACCGCCTGGTGACAATCTGGAAAGGGCAGCTGACTGGGCAGGAGACACCCTTCCTGAGGCCACACTGCCGAGCAGTGTACCCCTGCCTCCCTCAGCTTCAGACTACTTCCTCCACCTGACAGACATGAAGGTGCCCTCATGCCTTGAACTGCTGCGTGGTCCCAGGAATACACAGGAAATTTGCTTTTCAGCTGAGGACCAGCTTCAGAGATTCAGGGGCCACCAGGGCACGAGATGTGGGACCCTTGTCTGAGTTCCCTCCAGTTCTCTGGTAATTTCCTACCTAGCACCTTGGGTTCCTCTAATCTATTCTCCCTGTGAATTTCAGAAGGAGAATATCTGAAGGAGTCCATTGTTATGAAGCAGACAATGTGGACAAATCCAAGAAGGGCTAAGTGAAGCAGCCATGAGTCCCAAGCATCCAAGAAAGGCAAAGTTTATTTTGCATATAGGTGTCACCTCCACCTCCACCTGCAAGTGCCCAACACAGCACAGACTCCTCAGTTGGAATCAAAGATGCAGCAGACCTTCTTCAAGCAACTGGACATAAACAATATGCTTCACACACACACACACACACACACATAATAAGGAATTATGCTCAGCCGCATTGCCACGGGGAGTGGAGGATGACGGGAGGCTACCTCCCTCGGGGACAGTGCTTCATGCTGTCAGTGCACAGCACCCTGTGAGGTGGCAGCACAGCAATGACTCTCAGCCCCTGCTTGCAAATGACAAAGCTGAAGCTGAGAAACAGACAGTGGCCTAAGACTGCCCAGCTCCTGGGTGTGAATCCCGGCCTGGACTAGTGTGCAGGTGCCCAGCCCTCCACTCCGGTAGTAGCTTTCTGGAGAGATGTTAGGTAGGTTGTGCGAGAAGCAAGCGTTGACACCATCACAGCGGGTCATTACTTCCTCGGGCAGAGGAACCCAAGGACGGCCAACTCCTGGAGGCTTTCTTACTGCAGACCTGAGGCTGGTGAGACGCTCCTCTGATTGCTCCTGTCTACACTTCCAGCAACCCCCGTTTTCCACTTCTGCCTGCTGTGCATTAATTTTACATCGCTGAGGGTGCTGATGTCCAGTTCTTACTGAACCTTACGAACTTATTTGTAACGTGGATGTCATCCACTGATTCTCACTATGTATATTAGCTTCACAAATAGCATGCTACCTTTTTTGCCATTTCAATATTAGGAAAATTATTTTTGCACACTGGATAAAAGAAACCTTGCATTTTAAAGTGAAGAGACTCTTTCAGGGGAAATTAGAACAAAGTTTGAAAGGAAAACACCATATAGAATGGCTTGTTTTTAACTCAAGCTAACTTCAAGGATAGCTTATCTCTTGTAAGACTTGTGGTTAAGAACTTCGGCCCCTGGCTGGCCTGAGACCTTGCATCACATAGCACTAAGCAGAGGCAGCCCCGTCACTCCCAAAGGGCACAGGCTGGGAGTTGCTCTTCCGACGTATCCAGCATCCACAGCCTCCACTTGCTGATTCAGAATCCCTCAAGGTGCACTGAAGTTTAGTAGGCCGCTGCTGGGGCTCTGTGTGGGAGCCCTGCTCAGCGCTGCAACAGCATGTCTAACATTCCCTCTTAACATCCTTCAGAGGAAAGCTAAAGGAATCGATGGCGTTCCACTTCATGCCCAAATTGGCTTAGGCAAAGATGGGTTCCCACAGCACACCTGGATGTCCTCATTAAAACTGCAAGGCATCCCCTAAAATTGCCCGGAAGATTCCACCAGAGCACACCGTGGGAATACACATGTGAAAGCACAAAGAGGGTTTTACTTCTGAACCCAGGCTCACTCGAGCTGCTGGAGGCTGACCACTCACTCCAGGTCTCGCGGAACCAAAGCTGAGCAGGCAGAGCTCTGGGCCTGGGGCTGGGCTTGCGCTTGTGTCCCAGTACACAGATGGAAGAAGACATGGACAGGAACTCCAACATCGCAAGTGACACACACTGTGCTGGGGGGTTCCAACGTCAGGAAATTGAGTTTATTTGTTTGCTAACTCTCAGCTGGCTGCAGTGGTGCAGGCCGTGGGGGGGGACTCCCTGGGGAGTGCCCTTCAACATGCAAGTCAGCATGACAGCTAGCAGTACTTGATCATGGCCACTGGGGGGCGCGTCCTACACTTGCAGGACTTGGCACCAGGGGGGCAGAAGGAGAGGAGGGCTGGAATTGCTCTTTTGTTAAGAAGCTGGTTAGAATTCCTCTGGGTGAGTAACCGGGGCAGAGGAATAAGAGTCCGAATCTCAAATAAAAAAAAAAAAAAAAAAGGACAGAGTTGCAGTCTTCCCCTGGAAGGCCACAGGACACCACAGCAGGGGACGGACACCCAAACTAGTGCCCGGGCTGCTGGGGGGGGGGGGGTGGGGTTGGGGGGAGGGCTGCTTCTAGTTCACCTTCCACAGCTGGAGCCACGAAAGTTCACCTGTACTTTCCTCCTCTTCTGCAAGACCTGGGGGTGAGCCGTGCCCTCAGCTCCTAAGCGCTGAGGAGTAAATCGGAGGATGCACCATTAGAATCCGACATCCCATGCTGCGCTTCATGCATTGAGATGGGTCAGCCTCTTACTTAAAACTAAAGGCAGCAAACAAGCAACATTCTTTTTAAAAATAAAGCATCCACAAGGAAACCTCTTCGGGCTCAGTGCTGCGCTGTTGTGAGCTAGGGAAAAGATCTTTGGGGTGGTCCTCAGGTATGACAAATAATTTCTCTGACTTCACTGTAGGATTACATCCAGAGACAGCCCCGTCCATGCAGAAAGCTGCCTGCCCTCCCTGCCCGGTGCGCTATCTGGCCGACTTGGGCAGCGGGTCCTGAGAGCCAGCGGAGGGAGGACTTAGCAGCCAGCTGTTAGCCACATAACACAAGTGCAAAGAAAGAGTGAAAACAGCTGGCCAGATGGACTCTTGATTGTCAGCATCAGTAAGCTTCATGCCTCTAAAAGAAAGGATCAGGCCCAGCGGGTGCAGGGAGGAGCAGCACAACACTGTTTGATACTGTTTTCTCTCACACAGGGCAGCAGCAGTCACCCTGGGAAGAGCGAGGTAAACCAGGGGACAGCCCTGCTTCCTGCACACTGCCACCTTGGGAAAGCGGGTTCCCTGCCTGGCCCCTGGCAGAAGGATAGGGCCGGGCACCTGTTTTCTTCAGGCAGAGCCGTTGGGTGTGTGGATCCATTTCCCCTGCACCAACACTAGGATGATCTAAAAGCAATTTCAATGGGGGTGGGGAATGGGGGGGCTGTCTACAAGCAGCACGTGGCAGCATTGGTTTTCAAAAGAAAATCCCACCAGATGGCTTTTAAAAAACACAAGCAATGTTTGTGGCAAGCCTATGTGTAGTCAGAAAAGAGCCCTGCAGTACTGGGGGAAGAAGCCAACGCAGCAGCGCGGAGGCGGGTGTCAGCTGCATGCTCCTGCCTCGCCCTGTGCCTGCCTGCCTTAGCTTTGGCAGTCAGGTGGTACGAAGCCCTGCAAGCCCTGCAGTTGTCTGGGAGGTAGCTTCTTCAGGTCACCACTCTCAGAAAGTGGTCCCGGCCCACAGCCCAGGAGGCCCCCTGGGGGGAACCCTCTCTTGCTCTTAAGGAAATGCTACCAATAAAAAACGCACTTGGGTTTCACCATTTCTATCTTGTCCTGCTGCCAGGACACACCACTCCTCTGATGTGACAATTCGCCATGCACATGCTACACATGGACACTGATGTGCTGGCCCTAGGATGCTTGTGGCCATGGGGAATGGAAGCAATTAAGTTGCAGGAGATCGTAGGTGCATCCCAGCTAGTCAAGTGCCACCAGGTGTGTTCTGGGTGTCCTCGTCCTCCCAGAACATGGGACAGAGGGACATCTACCTTGTGTACAGCATCCCCTTGCACCATCCCACAAGTGTGCTGTACCCATGCTGCCCTTTGCCCCTTCCCCCCAAGGCCGAGCGCGTCTTCGCTCTGCACAGCTGGGTTTCGCTATGGCCCAGACATAATCCAGTCTGGTTCCATCTTCCTTGGTGGAGAGAGGAGCCTGGCTTCATCTCCCTGTCCCCGCGCACAGTGAGATACGTGGCATGCATGTTTCTTTCTGTCCCACTCTCTGTGGTGGCAACGCCTAGGTCTCGGGGAAAGGCCAGGTCTTCAGGCAGGGAGTCGAGGCTCAATCTTTAGTGAGAGCTCATACAGTGTATCTTCATCCATGATGAGGGCCTTATCAAGCAAGTACTGTGTGACCTGGGGGGAAATCCCAGAGACATTCTGTGAACAGAGTGCAATGCAATCCGACCTGTGATCTTAAGCATTTTAAATGTCTAGGTAACTCAAGAAAACATCACCTTAGTGCTGATAACCTTAATTATCAAGCTGGTTTGGAAGCCATCTGGAGTGCTGTTGGAGCTCATTTCTGGGGGGTGTCTGGGGTCAGAGCTGGGCCTTGGGGGACGTCTCCGGGCCCTCACCCCCCCACTCAGCACTGATCTCTTGCTCTGCTTCCCTCTGCTATGAGCTGAGCAACTCTGCCCCACCACACCCATCCACCATGATTTCCTGCTTTGGAGGCAGCACCCAGTACTGCTCCCTCTGAAGCCATGAGCCAGTGAGCACATCTCCTCCTTTAAATTGTGAGGGGCAGGACTTGTGTTCTAGCAACATGAAAGGTGACTGATACAGATATGGTGTCATGGAGGAACAACAACACACATGTCTAGTCTCCTGTGGGCCCCAGCCTCAGGGAAGAACTGTGACACCTTTTATCTAGATAGCCTCCTCATGCACTCACAGAGGACACTCTGGGGAGTGACTGGATCATGAGTGTGATGCTGGGTTAGTCCACCGCTGGGTTCATAGCTGGGAGTGAGGCTGGGAGGTGAAGCTTGGCGGGAAGAGGCGGGTCACTGTGGCGTAGCCTGGAATTCCTATGGCCTTGAATGCTTGCTGCTGCCTGCCAACCCTGCCATGAACCCTTTCTGCTCTGTGACGCTGCTCTGGCCTGGAACCAGTGGACCATGGACTGAAACCTAACGAGCCATGAACCAAAATAAACCTCTCCTCTCTTAAGTTTAAGGGAGCCAGGGGCTGTGTCTCAGCCCGGGAAAGTAGCTAAGGTGGGACCCGTAAGAAGCTGGCTGTGATCGCGTGCTGGGCATGCCCTCTGACATTTGGCTGCGTCCTTACGCGCATCACGTGTCTTATATGTGCCCTCATGCGTCTAAGCAGTGCCTTACGGTACACTGTGCTCCCCACTCCCTTCCTCTGCTGAATTCCAGGGAGCTCCTCGTCAGCCCATACAGTACTGAGAGTTACTGATATTCATCTTGTGGAAGATGAGGAGCTGCCCCCAAGGTGTCCCTATTAGCCAATGACAGAGAGGTCCTGGAGACGCGTTCCCTATTGCTTGAGTGTCCCAGCTGGGTGGCGCGACAAAGGAAATGAAAAAACACCAGAAGAGTTCTCGGGGAGAGGGTGTTCCCAGGAAAGCATTTTCTTATTTTTGCTGAAATCTAACATACGTATACTGTTGAAATGAGTAGTTCGGTCAGTTTTGAGAACACAGCCCCAAGTCACCTGAGTAGCTACACATGACTCAGAGCCACCAGTTGCCCTGAAAGGCCCTTCATGCTCCATCCGGGTCATCTGCTCCTGGTAGTCACTGTGCTTTAATCTTGTGCCTCAACAGCTTTGTGCATGTGGATGGTGCAGAGAGCACCGCCTCCTGCTTGGCTGACCCAGCAGACATCCTGGGACTCGCCCAAGCCGCCATGAGCCCCAGCTCTCCCTCTCATGGCTGAGGAGTGGTGGCCCAAGGAGGGAGATGCCCCAGGTCATCTGTCCTTTCTGCTGCCTATGGGCACTTGCGCTGTTTCTAACTTTTGTTATTATTAAAAAATATTCCAAACATTTTCTATCAGGCTCTTAATAGGTGTTGTATTCTTCCTTTGGAGAGAAATTGCTGGGTTGTAAGACAGACGCGTAGTTAACACGCTAAGCAGCCCCAGCATCAGTTTTCCGAGGGGTCGCACCATCTCGATGCATACGCGAGCTCAGGTTGCTCAGTATACGATGTTGAATCTCAGAAAACAACGTAACAGCATGCCGTAATCGCAGCGCTGGGGAGGCTGAGCAGGAGGTCACTAGGAGTCTGAGCTGCGTACTGAGACCCTATACCAAATACACAATAAATAATTTTTTAAAAATTAAAAAGAATACCTTAAAGAATAATGTAAAATGACCCCCGAAGATGCTTATCCTACGATACATATGAAAAGCTCTTTTCCTGCACCCTAACTCGTGGGTGACAGTGATCTTCTGATTTGGTTCATCTGGAAGTGATGAGGGCCCATGAACTGCATTTCTTTTCCTCTCTACTAGTAAAATTGAGCATTCTTCAAAGTCGCTGACGAGTTGTACTTCTTCTGTGAACCGTTCAGAGTTGCCATCTTTCTACTGTTTATGCTTTTTATACGTTTATGGAAATGCTTTTTCTTTTACATGTTGCAAAATATTGTCTCCTAGTCTACTGTTTGTAATTTGACTTTTTAAATAATTGCCATTATCATGTAGAGGTTTTTAAATTTTTTCATGTAGCAAACTTTATCAAGGTTTTTTTTTTTTTAGCATTTGCATTTTGTACTTAGGGACTTTTGCATCCAAACATTCTGATTTTTTTTTTTTCTTGGTACTAAGAATTGAACCAGGCAGGCACCACACCCCACTAAGCTATGTCCCTGGTCCAGGTCCTGAATAAATTATCCTGTATTTTATTCAAACAGAATATGTATTTCATTTTATAATTAAGTAATAACTCATCTGGAGTTTATTTTTTGTGTGCAGTAAAAAATCCTTGGACAGTCAAAATCCCTGTTCTAGTTATTGACTGGTCAGTTTCTCTGTGGTACTTTCCGCAAATGCCTGTTTATGTCTATATTAATTTTCATATAGACAAAACCTGAATCTGGGCCCTGTTCTGCCCTGTTGAATCCATGCTGGGTCAGGAAATCTCCTTCTGTGCTATTACAACTTTAGGATAGCTGGTGGGGTAAGTTCTAATTTTTGAAGTTCTTGTTTGTTTTTCAAACTGCAAACTGTTGAGATTTCAGGTAGGATTTCAATGAACTTGCAGATTAACTTGAATGGACCTCGTTATAAGCACAATGCTTTTTTCTTTGTGTGCAGCCCTTCTGAACCATGAATGCGATAGAGCCGTCAGCTGAGCCAGTTCTGTTTGTGTACTTCAGCTCCTGGAGGTCTCACGCACTTTTGGTTCCTCTTAATCCCGAGCAATAGAGGCTTTGCTGTTGTCTTGGGTGGCATCTTCCATATTCCATTTCGACAGGGTATTACCAAACAATAAAAATCAGTGCTTTCCATACATGATGTTGCCATATTACCTAGTGTTTTCTTTTGGATTTTCTAGGTAGCTGGAGAAAACATCTGTAAATTAAAGCCCTTAAACCTACCTGTGAAATGTCTGTAACTATCATTCTTTTTTTTTTTTTTTTTTTTTTTTTTTTTTTTTTTTTTTTTTTTTTGTCTTTTTTGAGACAGGGTTTCACTATGCAGCTCAGGCTGGCCTTAAGCTCACTTTGTAGCTCAGGCTGGTCTTGAACTCAGAACAATCCTCCTGCCTCAGCCTCCTGAGTGCTGGGATTATAGGCCTGCGCCACCACACCTGGCACTATCATTCTTTTTGCAATGGCTATTTTTTTTCCAGTTCAAAATTGAACTGTAAAGGGCTGGACAAATAGCTCATAGGATTAAAGTGCCTGCAAGCAGGTATAGGAGCCAGGGGTTTGATCCTCAGGCCTGCCATGCTGGCCCTGCCCCTGGGGCACACTGAGAGGGAGATTGAGACTGTGTGTGGTGGCGCACTCCTGTAATCCCAGCTCTTGGGAGGCTATAAACAGGCGCATGACTACAAGTCTGATCTAATAGTGAGACCCTGAACCCTTCCCTAAAATACAAAAAAAAACAAAAAAAACCCAAAAAGCAAAATTAAATAGTAGCTATACCAGTAAAACCTTGGGGATTTTACTTTCCCAATTTGGATTAATTCTTCAAGAATCCTTTATGATGCACCGTGATCCAGGCTCTGCAGGATGCCGGGCGTGGCTGTGGCTCAGAGGTATCACACGCTTGGTTCACAGAGAGAGATGAATGGGCCGGCAGCACACGCACATGTGTGTCTGTGCTCTGGCAGACATGAGCGGCTGCGAGAGGCGAGGCGAGGCTCCTGTGAGGGGCATGCCTGGCAGCTGCGTCTTGGCTCCTCACCAAGAAAGGAATCAGGGTTTTGAGGAGGAAAATCTGATTCCAGGACGGGGGCCAGAAATACACAAGATGAACCCAAAGCCTCTCCAGGTTGAAGACAACAAGGGAGCCCTTAGAAAGTAAAGAAAAAGACAGAAGCCCGGGCTAGGGGCAGACCCAAGCGCTCAGGGAGCAGAGCCCCCAGGGCCAAATGTGGCCCAAGTCCAGCCCATCCAAACGCTCCCCTCAGGAGACAGCCTGCAACCTGGAGAGGGGCTGCCAGTCAGTCCTCAGACACAGGATTACTATCTAGGACATACAAAGAACTCAAAAAATCAGACCTCCCAAATCTAGAGACCCAATCCAAAACGGATCCTGGATGAATACGCACTTCTCAGATGAAGAAGTACAGGCAGCAAACAAACGCATGAAAAATGTTCATTGGTCATTCAAGAGATGCAAATTAAAACAACACTGAGATTCCGTCTCACCCCAGAAAGAATGGCCAACATTAAGAAATCAGCCAATAGCAATGCTGGAGGGGCATAGGGAACCCTTCTCTACTGCGGGTGGGAGTGAGACTGGTGCAACCACTGTGGAAATCAGTGGAGATCCCTCAAAAAGCTACGAGCAGAGGTCCTATTTGACCAGCTATGCTTCTTACAGGTATCTTCCAAGGAGAATTAAAAACATCAGCCACAGGGACATATGGGCACCCATGTTTATAGCAGCACGACCTGTCACAGCCAAGTCTTGAAGACAACCCAAACACCCATCAGCGGAGGAATGGATAAAAAGCGATGTGATTTTCTTATACAACAGAGTATTACTCAGCCATAAAAAGGATAAACTAGAGATTTTACAGGTAAATAGATACAATTTGAGGCCATACTCCTAAGTGAAATAAATCAGACTCACAAGCGTAAGCACTGTATTTTCCCCTACTGTGAAAAGCTGTGTAGACAGGATAAATGTACCTGAATTCTAGAACTAACATCTTGTTAACCTTCCAGTGTTTTTCTTCTCAGAATTGTTTTACTGCACAATTTTTGGGTTTCCAAATTAATTTTAGAGAAACTACCAATTAAACAACAGCATTGGACTTTTCATTACAATTAGATTGTTAGATCAGATTGTAGAAAATTGTTGACTTCAAGTGTTTCACCTTAAAATGTTTCTTGCGATCTTCAATTTTTCTGTACTATTTTAAATTCTGTCTATAGGTCTGATAAGTTCTATGGTGAGATTCATCACTTTTATATTTTAGTTCTCATAATCACTTTTTTTTTTTTGGCACCATGAGGTAGAAGTATAGTTGCTTTTCAGTAAACATTTACTAATTTTTTAAAAATGCATTCTTTCTGCAGAGCGGGTGTTTGCCATCCACCGTGCTCTTCAGGGCATGCCAGGCCTTCTCTGTGTGCAGCCTGGGTGGGGAGAGGGAGACAGGATGGGGAGGATTTCCAGGAAAGGCTCCGTGTAAGGTCGGCAGGCCGCTGCCCTGGGCTGTTCTCTCTGCCTTCCCTCCTGCCCCCTTGGTCAGACTTGCTAGCGGTTCCTGCTGGCCCTTTCTGCGATACTGCTGCCCATATGCTCGATACTCCCTTGTGCTTTCTTCTTCCCAGATTCCCACCTGTTCTTCATTGAAGCCCTCAGACCCACACAGCAATACCTTTGGCTGATGGTCGATGCGGTAGGAGGTCTGCTGGAACTGGCGGATCTCTCGGACGATGTGTGATATCTGCCAGAAACAGAGACAGCAGGCAGTGCGGAGGGGTCTCCCTGGACTGCACCCCTTCTTCTCCTGGGTCCCCCAGGACTGCCTGTTCCCTGGGCCTGGTGCACTTGCCCCCAGAGAACCATGGAGTTGCCTGGAGCATCAGAGGCAGCTGGCACTGCTGCCACAGGATTGTGAGACAGTAGCTATAAACAGGAAGATCACTACAAGTCTGATCTAATAGTAAGATCCTCCTGCTTGGCTCACCCAGCACAGACGTCATGGGACTCGCCCAAGCCGCTGCGAGCCAGCTGGTGGCCTCCAGAAGCCTCACCTTCCCTCTCCCCTGCCCTAGACCAAATGTGGAAATGAGGCCACCCCAGTCTCCCCCAGCAGCAGGCGCTGGACCCAGTTGCTGCCATCTCCACCATCTCCTCCACCCTGCCCTGCCCTCTTCTCTGTCATCTGTGATTGTCACAGACACAGACCAATGATGAAGTCATCACCTACCATCCTCATTTTGGAGAAGTTGACAAGGCCTTCTTCAGTGAAGTTTGGTGTTCCTTCTTCAATAAATGCCAGATCCGTCAAGTACATCCCAAGATAAGGAACTGCTGGGGGGTTACAGCTACAAGACAAGAAGCGTGGCTCTCAGGGCAGCAGCCACAGAGAATCTGCTTCCTCCGCAGTTCACACAGGAAGCTGCAATGCCACCTCAGTACCACAGACCAACACTCCCTATGTCATTGTCAGAAGCACAACCATGATATGCAGAACTATAAACATATTTCATAGCAGAACACAATACAAAGTAAGGCCGCACCTTCCTCTGTGCTTGAGACAAGGTGTATTCCCACAGGAGGCTGTGGGCACAGATACAAAGCCCTTGCTGCAATAACTGCAGTACATCGCAAGAAGTAAGACTGCTTTGAGGAGTGGAAACACTGCTGTAGTTTATATCCAGATGTCCCTGTAAAGCCTCACACATCTAAGATGGCACTTTGGATGGTGGGTGAATTCTGGGGCTCAAAGCTGACCTGCTCTTAGGAGGTGGGAACTAGTGGGTGGAGGCAGTCACTGTGGGCATGGCCTGGGGGGAGGCACTTACAGTGGGTGTGGCCCAGGAGGGGGGGTCGCTGTGGGCGTGGCCTAGCAGGGTTCACCTCTCTCCTGGCTCTCCCTTGCTCTCAGCTTCCAGTCCACCAACTTGTGAGCAGCTCTTCTCTGCCCTGCCCTCAGCGGTACTACCCGGCCTTGGGCCTGGTGGGCCATGCATGTAACCATGAGCAAGATGAACCTGTTCTTTCAGTAGTGGGTGCCAGGTACTGCATGATGGCGACAAGAAAGCAACTAAGACACACCTGGGGGAAAAGCCTCATGTCCTTAGCTCATGAAAGCACACACAGTCAATCGAAAGAGCTGTGGAAAACTCAGTGTGGCTACAGCCGTGCACTACAGCAGGCCTGTTTCCGGCTGCAGTACTTGATGTTTTAGGAGGACCACAGCTAACGGAGATGCTGGCTTCGTTCTGGAGAGGAGGGAGAATGCCTGGTCTCCCCAGGCCTCGGGCTGTCCCCACTGAAAGAACCAGACTGGATCCCAGCGTGATCCACCACCAGGCAGACTTGCAGCTACAGTGTTCCTGGCTGTGCAGTGAACCTGAAAAGCCTGTGTCCCTCAGGCTTGCAGAAAGCGCAAGTCCTCAGCATGGAGGCCGTCTCCAGCTGTTGGTGAGGAGTGCTCCTGCTGGCACTGCTATTGCTGCTATTAGGAGTTTTACCATTATTAACATTTCCTTCCCTCACCCCATTGCAAGACCAGTGCTTTTCCAGAGTAAGTATAGTCATGTGGCAGATCAGGAGAAAAGAGCTGCAGGAGAGTAGGTTCTGTGCTATGGAGGTGAGCGGCAGTCGGGTGGAGAGAGAGACAGGGAGAGGCAGGGACAGAGACAGAGGATGGGGGGAGTCAAGGAGAGAGAGAGAGGGAGGGAGGGATGGAAATCTAAGGCCAAAATAAACAATAATAATCAACATGTGCTACAACATTTAAATGAAAAGAATTACAGGAATCGTTGTGCTTAGGCTTAGAGACCCTGAAATAAGAAGCCTTTCACACTACAGCACAACCTGATTTATTCTGGGATTTTTTTTTTTCTCATCAGGAATACTCTGCATACTGTGAGGGCATGCATAAGGTGCTGTATACACAGCATTTTAAGAGAAAAGACAACTCCTAAACACCCGAGTGATTCTCATCCTGCCCTCCCATGTGGGGACTCGTTTCTGCTTTTCTTTTCTAGCAATGAAGGAGGTAGGTCACCGTTTGTACATTCTAAGACTACAAACTCATTTAGAAATCAAACTAGACCTACTTTTTAAGGGTTTCTCTGAGATTTTTAAATCTTCCTTCAGACGAAACAGTCTTCTGCAGTTTGTCCATCAGAGCTTTTGTCTAAAACAGAGGAAAATCATAGTTTGTCAGGAGAATACCACAGCCTCACCAGAGGCGAGTTATCAGAGGACGCAGGGTACCCTGGCACCATGGCAAACACCAGTGCGGCAGTGGACAGAGGTCGTGTGTGCCTGCCCTGCAGGGCAGGGTAGATCCTCACACAGGCCTTTATGCTGAAGGGAGAAAGAGGTAGGAAAGAAGCACCTGTAACCCCACCCTCAGCTGCAGGCAGAGCAAGGGTGCAGAGAAGCGCCTGGGTGTGCGGAGAGCTCAGGAACGTGGGAGCTGGAGTGCTCATGCTGAGCTGTGCCCTGCACCCTTTGAGCGAGGTCTCAGCCACTCGTCACCACAATGAACCCTCCCCGCACGAAGCCCCAGACCACCCAAGCGCACATGGGTTGCTTGGTCCTGACAGACAATGCCCCCTCCAAATCCTTCCTTCTGTGATGACCACCATCAGTGTTTCAGAAAGGTAGGCCTGGTGCATACTAAGGAATAATGCTGTTGATGTCTGCCAGGCAGCCTCGATCCTTCAGCCCCTCTCTGGAGGAGCACCCGGCCCTGCTAGCTGGAGCTGCACATCTGCGGGGGTGGCCAGGACATCTTCAGGGCGGCCTAGCCTTTGCTCCGGGGCCTCTGTGCTGGTGCAGGCTGGCATTGGCTCGCCGAGGCTGCACAAGTACTGTGAGCCCACAGCCACAGGCTGCCCAGGCCTTCTGCACACCTCCAGGACAGACCTCAGATCAAGAGCGGATGGCACCACCACCAACTGTCAGAGAAGATGATCTGAAACAGGCCCTGAGACGAGGGGAGGTGCTAGTCCAACCGACAAGGGGAGGCGCCGGCCTGACACTGCCTCTGCAGGGCGGCAGCAGCCTCTGCCCGGCCCACTGAGAGCAACTTGTGTGCTCCACCCAAAACTGGCAACAGTACCTTTCCTACTACTCTAGTATTGCTATTCCATGGTCCCCCCACACATGCATCCTTTCAGGACAAGGACACTGCATGGGCCAGCTACACAGAGCTCACAGTGTCTTCAGGCAGGGCTGGAACTTCCACAGACAGGCCTCCCAGAAAAAGACAAGCAGAAGAGAAGGCACAGGCCTGAAGGAGGCTATCACCAAGTCTGATGAGACACGGGTCTGGGTGACAGGGTGACACTGCCAGCCCCCCGAAGCTGGCACCCCATGGCTGGGGCCACCACCACTCTGGGGAGGGGCAAAACCTTGTCACAACAGAGGGTCAGTGCCCATCTGGGGTTCTCATATAGTGTCTGCAGCCAGTTTTCAAACTGCATTCTGATGCCCTTTCATAGTTAGAAAGCAAACTTGAAGGAGGGTGAACACAACATGTAGGCAGAGATGCAGCTTGAGCCCCAATGTGAAGCGAAAACATCAGCTGCACAGCTTCACCATCCCGCAGCTGCCCACAGGAGAAACCAGAAGCAAAGATAAACTAAGGAGTGAAATACAGAGGACGGATAACAGAAAACCAGAAGACAGATCTTCTGGAAATGGGAGCACGGAGAGCGTGAGAAGCGCAGAGATGAGCCAGCTAGGTCTGTGCGCCAGCTCCTCGGAGGAGCACAGCCATTACATATGGCAAACGGACCCTAGGAAACAAATTGAAAGGACTCTTGGAAACCAGGACAGGGGGGCAATTTCCTCAGTTTTTAGAAAACAGTATTTATAGAAAAAAAAAAACCCCACTATCATTCTTTATAGTGAATTTTTTCCCCTGAGTCTGAAAACAAAGCAAGAATTATTCTCTCATCACTCTTACCCAACACAGCATTAGAAATGCCAGTCAGGGTGATTAGGCATGAAAAGGAAATAAAAGGCACATAAATGAGAAAGAAAGAAATGACCGTTCCTACTTTCCTTTTTATGAATTTAGAACAGGGACTACAGGGTGTTCAGGGCCCCACTACCTAGATCAGACTCATAGCGATTCTCTTGTTTTCAGCCTCCCAAGCACTGGGATTACAGGCACGCCACCATGCTATCTCAGCACGCCCGGGGGTGGGGCCGGCACTGAACCCTGTGCTACGCTCTGCTGAAGCAGGCGCTTTAGTCTGCTGAACTGTCTGGCCGGCCCTGACTGTTTCTATTTTTAAATGACATAATTGTCTGTGAAATTCTAAGAAACCTACAAAAAAGCCTCGAAACTAATCAGTAAGAGCAGCAGGTGTAATGGGTCAACTGAATTTTGTACTATAACTGTGGAAAACTATTAGGCTCCCTTGTGCTTCCTGTCATCTACTCTAAGGATTATATCCTCACCCTAGTAACGAATGTCTCCTTCCCCTCCCTGATCTAATTCCTGTAAACACAGTCAGCTTAAGATGCATCTTGTAAAAACAACTTGCTCAACCAGCCCCCACACCGGCAAGCTGCACACATCGCTAAACTGTGAAAGACCCCTTAGTACTGTGATTTTTTTTTTTTTTTTTTTTTTTTTTTGCTTTAAAAACTCCTTGCTGCCTAGGCTAGGGGCCGCTCGGTCTTCTGCATGAGAACTGACTTATGGTCCTGAGCTCAGTAATAAAGGTTCTTTCAAATTCCAATTTGGATTCTGGTTGCTATGCTGAGCTGACCGTAACACAGAGTGACAGCTTGAAGCTTGACAGTCAAGTCAGTCACATCCGCACATGTGAACATTGAACCTGGATGTGGGGTCTACAACTCGAACCACAACAACATTGAAGATGTCTCCAAAGGAAATGTAATGTTTCAGAATGCATTCAACAAGACTTGCATCGGACTTGGATACTGAAAACTGCAAAGTGCTGATGGAAGAAAATTTTAAAAGCCTAAATAAATAGAGGAATGTGCTGTGTAGGGACAGGAAGACTCCACATCATGAAGGTCTGTTTTCCTTAAATTGGCTGGTTTAATGCAATTCCAACCAAAGTTCCAAAGATACAAAGAGACTTACTGTACAATATATATGGATAACCTCAGTACCTACTAAACATAAAATAATTTTGAAGAAGAATAGAGTGGAGAAGCACCTGAAGAATTCTGAAAACTCAACAGTAAGCAAATAATCCAATTGAAAGTTAGCCAAAGACCCAGAACAGAACGATAGATGGCAAATAAGCACATGACAGGGGCCTTGCTGCGTCAGCCATGAGGACAGTGCACACGAGAGCCCAGAGAGCTATCTGAGTAACTGAAGTAAAGAATAACGATCCCGCCAAAAGCACACAACAACACGGACACGCTATTCGCACTTTTCCGACACGCATGCAGAATTTTATAGCCACTTGAGAAAGAGTTCCACAGATTCTTACACACTAGACACAGACTTACCCCTTGATCCAACAGCTGTATTCTTGGACATTTACCTCAGAAATGAAAACTGATTACCCAAAACTAAAACTCCTGGAATGTCCACGTGGAGTAAGCGGTCCGTGGCAGGTGGCCATGGAAGGAGTGCTGTGCAAAGAGCCTCGGGGGGCTTTCAGAATGCCACATCTCACTAAGCATCAAGCAACACTGTCTGCTCACTCTGCCTTTGGAGACAGTGCAGCTGCTCCCCACTACAGGGGAGGCTGGGGAGAGAACTGCAGAAGGAATCAGAAGGGAGGAGCATCTCTGCGGGGGCACAGCCTCCGAGGCACAGTAAAGCCAGACAGCTCTGAGCACACCTCTCCAGGACGCACTTCTGCTCTCCCTCTGGCCTGGGTCCTGCACACAGGCACCCTGCAGATGTCCCTCACCCACTTGGCTGGGTACAGCGAGGCACAATAGAGAGCACAGGGAAGTTACCTCTCACCCACTGTCATCAGCTCTGCTGATCAGCTAGAAGCTCCTAGAAAATCCCCCCAAGACCCCTTGAGAAGGTGGGCAGTGATCTGACAGTCAGAGACCCACTGGGGTGGCTGGGACTGCATTGCATTAACAGGAATCCCTAGGAGATTGATGAAGTAGGCTCTGGGGAGCTGGGTGAGTGACGGGCGCGGGGCCTTAGGTCTCCCTTCCTCTCTGGTGCTGTCCCCACTGTGCTTCCTGGCTGCCATGAGCCCAGAGCTCTGCTCTGCATGCCCTTCCACCATGATGTCTCTGCCTTGGGCCAGCTGAGCACACCCTGAAAGCCCTGAAACTTCGAACCAAGTTCAACCTCCTCTTTGAGACTGCGTCAGGTTCTGAGTCTCAGCAACTAGACAGCTGACTGACACCATGGCCAATGGGCAGGGGACCTACGGCATAGATGAGCTGAACCAGGGCCAGAGCAGCAGCAGAGCCCTTGAGAGGGGAGCCAGCCAGGCCAGCCCAGCTTCCTAGATGCTACCACCAGGCACAGTTCCTGACAGAGAGGGTTAACGCACCACACCCATGTACTCCTGTGTGTGTCCATGGGCAGCCAGCCAGGGAAGGACAGGCACCCAGCAGCCCAGGGCAGCCCCAGCCCAGCCCACGGTGGCCCAGGGAGAAGGCACAGGAAGAAGGAAAGTCTGGTTCACAGTGATCTGAATGACAACAACAGGCAGCGGGCAAGCTGAACCCAGCAGGAGAACACTGGGGAGGTTGTGCTTCTGCACATCTGTGTCATTATGCCAAACTTTAAATCTGCTACACAAGTGACAAAGAGAAGGGTGAACACTGAGGTCTTTTGGCCCTAGCTCATACCCTTTCTGAGACAGAATGAATGGCTCCATCAGCCACCACCGGGATCCCTTGAAATCAATGTGCCCTCTGGAAATGAACCAGGAGAGGACCTCGACTGGCGGCCACGCTGGGTGAGGTCAGCCCCCAAATGCTTTAGTTAATGTTTTGGAAATGTGTGCGGTGGGACTGATCAAGTGGACACGGCAACTACCACCTTGCCTTGGCCCCATGCTGCCCAGCAGAGCTAATGACCTCCTGCCCAGTGATACTCCCCTGGCCCTCCGCCCCGGCAGCGGGCTGCATGGCGCCTGGGCACTCACCTGCTTGGACACTTTGGCCCAGGTTTTCTTCAGCCTGTAGATGGCACTTCTGTTTAAGGCTGAGGTGATCTCTAGCACGCCGTTGTAGTTGTGCAGGCATCGGCAAATGTCCGCCACGGCTACCCACTTCTCGATGGCGCTGGCGCGGGAGCTGACATCCGCGTAGTTCATTATCTGAGAGGCCACCAAGTTACTCATCTGCAACAACCAGAGAGACCAGGGAGGCTGTGTGGGAGCCAAAGCAGCGCCTTTAGGCAGAACATGAGGATCAGCTACAGAGCTAGCGCGAAGCAGGGCGCCCAGCACTGTAGATACCGCGTTCTGTGCTCGGACACCAGCATCCTACAGAGATTAACATCTGTAATGACAGTAATCGCTCATTCTTAGGGATGGTGCTCTGAGCCCGGCTTGTAGGACGGAAAGGCGACTCCACACATCAGTATGCTTGGTGCTGCAGCTATTGGTGATAACCATGGAGGAAATGGAATGGAATGACCTAACTTCCGGAAAGGCAACCCATAGTAAGCAAGGTGTCACTTCTTGGGAATCCACTCTGGGCACCCCAGTTACCATGGAGAAAGAGAATACACTTGTCCCTCAGGCAGGATAAACACTAAGTGCTTGACTCTCTGCCAGGGGCAGTGAGCCAAGAAAGCCTTCGCCCTGCCTATTATTTGTCCCAGCAACTAAAGGGACCTGCCACTTTGCCCGTCATTCCCTCAGCCAGGGCCAGCACAAGACCTCACATATTACAATGTGGAAGGGACAGAGGAAGGACGGGTATGAGCAGAGGGAGGTGGGCCATGTGGCCCCATGTCATACCCCATGGGGGCGCCTGGCTCCTCAGTGATCTGGGACACCAGGCTCTGTGGGTGCTTCAGGTCAGCACCATGGACACCGCCCAAGCACCTACCTCAGTGCTATTCTCTGAGCTCCCACAGCCTTCCTGTGGATGAGAGCTGTCGAGTCCCTAGTTTGTCGGGCGAAGAGCGGAGGTTTTCAATCGGTGCCTCAGATGAGGTGACTGAGAACCCTCGCCAAGGATGCGGTGCAGAACTGGCCTTGGGATGCTGGGATCAGAGGTGTCAGTGTGTGTTCACCGGAGTATCAGGTAACAAGCAGGTGCAAGGCCGCTTTCCTTTAGAGAAGTGTTCCTAAGAGCCCACGCTCACCCTTCCTGACCCAGCCCTGGCAGCCCCGGTACTCACGTCATTGAAGTGCCAGCTGGTCTTCACGACAAATGGCGTCCTCTCGCTCTTGTCCGGCTTCATCCACCCCTGCCCCAGAAACTCCCTGAAGGGCACAAGAAGCAGAACCCAGACCTGTTAGGCCCAAGGGAGTGTGGCATGGTCTATGCTGCCTGGGAGGCCACCTGCTGCCTGTCCTCACCCTCTACCTGGCAGACTTGCTCCGTGGCCTCCAGGGACGCCAGCGCCCATGCTCATATGCAGAGCACCAATGGTCTGCTGCTCTCCAGCTTTCTACCCTAAAAATGTGTAGAGCTTGTCCCTGTCAGGGGCTATCTGACGTGGAAAACCCCAGCAGAAAAGACGTTCAGCACTAACTTGAAACCACAACTGCTCCATGGATTTACTTTTCCTACAGGTTAATAAGCTCAGCCAAGGGCTTCCTAAAGCCCATCACTACAGAAATGTTAGGGCGAGGAGCGGGTCACCCCACAATGCAGTGTACACACTCCCAGGGAGGGCTTGGCTCTCCCCAGAGCTTGGACAGCACCCAGGGCCAGGGCCCGATGAACATTCTGAGACAGTGTCACAGCATGGTCCTGATGGAGGCAGCACAGGGCATCAGGGTGTGGGGATGCAGGGCTCAGGCTGGCCGGGGCTCATCTTCAGAACACTCATTCAGTAGCAGCTCACATGCCCCAGCGGCCAAGGAAGCGGCTGTCCAAGTGAACTCAGTCTGCCGGGCACTTATAAAGCAGCAGCATGGTCACTCTGTGACTCCTTAACCCCATGTGGTGGCTGCGTCCCTGTGCAAGCCCTGCAGCCCTTGATGTCACTGCTTCTGTCTTTTGGGGCGGGACACAGAGCTGCACTGGGCCCATGGGTGGAAATAACAGGACAAGGGGCAGCAGGGGTGCCTCGGGAAGGGACCATACAAAAGCCCCTCAAGGCTCTGGGCTGGCCGCCCTCCATCTCTGAGAGCTTCAGGCCCCTTTCTTCATGTGCTGGGGAGGGACAAGGTGGCAGGCAATGGTGGGAAGGACCCAGCAGCTCCTAACAGTGCTTCAAGCCACTGCTGCCCAGTGGGCCACCTTCCCGCTCTAATCCTTCTTCCTTGTGGTGCTGGGGACAGAACCTGGGCCTTACACACAGATGGCAAGCGTCACCACTGAGCCCGGCCCAGCCCCAGTCATCGTCCACATTCATGGCCAGCACTAGGAGTGCTGGAGAGGGGGAGGAAGGTTGTGTTCATAATGGAGAAGCTGGCAGGGCAGTCTCTCACCCTTCTTTGATGAAGCTTCGAATCGGGGCCTGCAGTCCCAGCCCTGTTCACACCCAGCAGGCATCGTCACCCATGTCCACTCCCATAGATAGCATGGGTCAAACTCGTGTCCTTGCCAAGCCCTGGGTTTCTAGCTCCCAGTGGTCTTCCCTAACCGTCACCTTTCCCCCAAACAGGAGCTGCTGAATGTAAAGCTTCAAGTGCCACTACACCACACAGGACAAAATCAGGAGGCCATGGGCAGTCATGCCCACAAGCTCAGCAGCACCTGCTGCCTCTGGAAGTGCTAAGGGACCATGGAAGAATGCCCCATGGCCACCCTAGACTATCGGTCCTCCAGCGCAGCAGCATCAGGGCTGCTCGTGGGAGCACGGTGCCCAGCTGGGGGCAGAGCTCACCAAGAGGCTTGCTTCGCAGGGACGGGGACCTGGGTTCATCCTATTATCACCAAAAGTGGAAAAAGAGGTAACTTTCTGACAGAAATCAAAAATGTACAAAGAGAAGAAGAAGAAAGTGTCTTGGGTCTCGACCACACCCTCAGAATCAGACTTTCTTTTTTTTTAAATGTACTTAGTGCAGGGTCTACAGGGTCTCACTACATAGTCGGGCGTGTAGTGACAATCCTCCTGTTTTTGGCCTCCCAAGTGGGACTATGGGCATGCACCACCATGCTCAGCCTCAGTCACCGTCTCAGCACGCTCAGGGGTGGGGCTGACACAGCACCCCAGTCCCTGCATCTGCTTGAGCAGGCACCTTTAACCCACTGAGCTATCTGCCTGGCCCCAGAATCAGACTTTATGAGGGTATCTGGGGATGAACATCTTTTACAAACTTTCAGCACCTGGATGTTTGAGACTCACTCTTGTTGGGGCTTCTGTGATTAGGCCCTGGGCACAGGGTGATTCCCACTCCATGGTCCAGGGAGAAGCCACTGGTCCACATCCCCATCATAAGCTGTGACCAGGAAGCACCCACGTGGGGCAGAACAGCTAGGATTAACGCAGAGCCCAGCATGCTGGGGCCCACTGTGGGAGGCCAAGGCAGCAGGATCACAAGTTTGAGCCCAGCCCAGTCAACTTAGCAACTTAGCGAGACCCTGATTCCAGATGAAAAGTAAAAAGGACTTGAGAAGTAACTCATTAGAAAGGCCCTACATTCAATACCCTGTGCTAGACAAGATTAACAGTAATAAAGAAACAGCAAAAGGATGCCTCTGCCTAAGCACACACGTATGTGCTCACCTGTGCACACCCACGCGCACACACCCCTGCCTCGGCCTGCACCGTGAGGGTCACGCACGCTCACTCACTCGTAGGGGATGCTCCGGAAGATGACATGGTCCAGCAGTGTGATCTGCTCTGCCAGCTCCATGGCTGACAGGCTCTCGAAGCACTCGGCCTTCACGCAGTCAGTCTGTAACACAGCAGGTAGCGGGTGGCTGTGCTGCCCGGGACCAGCCACCCCACCTGCAGGTCTGGGAGGCAGCCAGCACATCCGCAGGGGCACAGAGCCTGTCCCTAGGCTCCAGCCATGAAAGACAGCGCAGCAAGCTCAAAGATTTCACAGCCAACACTAAGCACAGTGGTCCACTGCCACAGCCCAGCCCGAATGCACCTGCCCCCACTGAGTTGGGCAAATGACATGACGTCACCAGGTGTGACGGGCCGCAGGGAATGTGTGGCTTACCGTCTGAACGATGTCCTCCAAGCTCAGGGGGGTGTCGTCCTGATCCTCTTGGGACAGCACCCTACAAAGAACCCAAACAGCCTAGGTCAGCGGGCAGTTTGTTATCACTGAAAGCTCCCGAAGGGTCACCATCACTGGTCAAGGTGTAGAAAAGAAAATCCTCTCTGCTTAGGGAAGAGAATGTGGGGCTTCCCTGGGTGGAAGACAGTCTGGGGCTCAGGCCTGGGAGCCACAAGGATGTCGGGTGCCATCGGGCCTGAGCTAGGGGAGCGAGCGACTGTCAACAGGGTGGCACACAGGGAAGCAGCAGGAGACAGAAACTCGGAGCTCGAGCCACCTGTGCACAAAGCTGCCCATCCACTGCACAGGCCAAGTGCGCCACCCTGCTGCCCACCTAGAACATGAACCGGTAGCCCGGAGGACGCGTTGGCCATTGTCACAGGCCCAGGTTCACCCTGCCCCAACCCTACTCCCTAAGGGTCAGCACTCTGGGCCTAGTAGACCAGAAGCAGAGAGCACTTCCTGCATGACAGAGGTCCCTCTGCTGGCCACTTGAGTAACCCATATGTGGCATTGGTCAGCCTCAGCAAATAGCTTTGAGTGCTCTGGGTAAATGATGAACAAATCAATAAATAATATGTATAGATAAATGTTAGTAAATTAACACTTGGGATTCCAGCTTCAAAGCAGGCGGGCATTTTCTGTTCAACAGAAGTTGAGAGTCCCAGAGAATCATACTGGGTGGCACCAATTTTATACCTGGTCACTAGGGCCAGCATTAGGGGTGTGTGTGTGCGTGTGTGTGTGTGTGTGTGTGTGTGTGTGTGTGTACTGGGGCTACAAATACAAAATCTCTACATGAGTAGGTTTAGGAGACAGTGAGGTGGCCAGCTCTGAAGAGAGCGAAGGCTTGAGAGAGGCTTCCAACACAGACCGGTGACAATGTGGGTTCACCATAAGGCCACGCTGCCAGAGAGGCCAGGCAGGCGCTCGCCATTCATGGCTTGGCTCCGACATGTCAATGTGCTGTGCTGCCTATGCTGCAGGGTCCCAGGGGAGGGGGGTGCCCAAAACTGCTGCTCCTGTGCCAGGTGGCTGTCACTGTATGAGGAGCCACGTGTGGGAAATGCCGGCACCGAGACCACAATGCTCCGTGAGACAGATGAGAGGCGTGAGCTTAGACATCACATGGCTTCGCTTATATGAGAAACTGAAAAGTTTAAATTAAAAAGTAAAGCCACTGACAGACAGGAAACAGAGAGCTATCTTTTGCAAATGAGGAGGGGCCTAGAGGGGTAGAGGGAGGGGCGGGGTGTGTGAGAAGAACAAAGCCATGTGATGTCCGCCCCACGTATGTCATCACATGCCGCAAATACGGACTAACACAAAAATTCAGAGAATAGCAACTAAGCCGTGGCACGTTGTTCCCATGCACAGCAAGTCAGCAAAATGTGGCCTCCCCCAGCCCCAGCCCAACCCCACAGAAGACAGGCCTGCTCCCCTCCAGGGTCCTCCAGGCTGTACCTAATATGCCAGGACCTGGGGCCTCCCTGTCCCTGCATCTCCAAGCAGTGAAATCCGTTTCATAATTGTGTATTTGCAGTGAGACACCAAATCAAGTTTAAAAGAAATGGGATGATAGGCTTCTGAAGAGGAAGGTCCCCTTGCATGACACACTGTCAGCTAAACACAGACCAGGGGCAGCTGCCCCAACAGAAAGTCAGTCTGCTCTCCACATGGGCAGCAGGAAAGGTGAATGTGGTGAAGACCTTCTTAGGCAGCCTAGGGCCATAGCAGTTTGATGGCTGAAGCCCTTTCTGAAGAGCTCTCAGAGATTCTATTTCTCCCCCAGCAATCGCTGCCCACTGAGGGTGCTACAGTGTCCTGCTGACTTCCACACCCAGGCAGGTCATGTGATCGTCACAACAACCCCATGAGGTAGGCACTCCCAGGCCCATTATACAGATAAGACAACTGAGGCTCAGGCAAAGAAACCTGGAAGCTCTGAGTGGCTGCACCAAGACTTAGGCAGTGGTATCCTGCAAGAGTCGGAATCGGCTCTGCTCAGTGGGACGTCCAGCGCCATTGGCCTACTGCAATGGCTGCTACAGTGTGTCCACGTGAGATGTTCAGGAGCATCAATAAGGGACTCAGGAGCTCAGCACCCTAGCATGTAGAGGACATGCCCTTGGAGGCTGCGTATGCCCTAGCATGTTTTTTTTTTTTTTTTTTTTTTTTTGTCTTTTTGAGACAGGGTCTCACTATGCAGTTCAGGCTGGCCTTAAGCTCACTTTGTAGCTCAGGCTGGTCTCGAACTCACAACAATCCTCCTGCCTCAGCCTCCCAAGTGCTGGGATTACAGGCATGCGCCACCATGCCCGGCTTTGCCCTAGCATGTTATCATGGTTCATGCATTTCCTTCCTTAACATGGGGTGTCAGATATTTTGTCTCAGACAGAAAAGTAATTAACATATCTACTAAGTGTCCTTTCTCAGGAGTCTTATACTTCTCTATCTTGGGTCATTATGACTAGGTCACTCAACAAAAAGCGCTGGCATACCTGAGGCCCAGTGGGTGACACAGACCTGGGTAGTAAACAGCATTCGTCCTGAGCATGGACCCTAGTCAGCTGCTTTCTGGGGTCACCTCTCAGGGCAGTCTCCCAGGGTGGATCACTGCACCAGCAGTCCTCATGTTTCTCCCGGCCTGGATGCCCGCCTGTCCCCATAGCTACTTAGCCAGTGTGCCTATAGTGTCACAAACTTCCACGAGGAAGGGGTCACCCACCGGAATGCCGGGAGTGGCAGCTGAACCCTCGTGCCCACCTCAGGATGTTCGCTGTGGCTTTCCTCTCCTGGGGAAGCAGGTCTGGGTCACGTAAGACTTCTTCTAGCAGGTTTAGCACATTCATCTTTAGCTCATTGTTGAGTTCAAAATCCTGTAAAGTAGAACGAATCTTTTAATGTTATTTCTAAAGGCTTTCACTCTGTGGATGGGACACCATTCCTCCTGGTGAGTATTCTAGATGGTGGACACAGGGAGGAGTGCATAGATCCCAGAGCCCCACAGCCACCGGGGACCCTTGTGGGTGTGCATGTGTGCGTGTGTATGCATGTGTGTGCATGTGTGGGTGTGCATGTGTGTGCATGTGTGTTAGGATACCACTGGGATGAGCCCAGCTCATGGCACCTCCGACTGAGTCCCCAGGGGGTGACAATGTGCAGGTTGAGATTTTTTGCTCTTCGGACAACATTTGGCAGGATCCTTACAGACTGGACAAGGCCCAAGCTGCTCTCGCAGTCTCTTCTCTCCCAAGGGTGTCCTAACATACATGCACACACATGCACACCCACACAGGCACACACGTGCATACACACACACACATACTCACACACTCAAGCACATTCCCAGATTTTACAACATCCTCAGGTCCTCAGGGAATGTACGTCCCCAGCCTGGACCCCATCTCTCCTTCCCACAGTTAAGGTGTGATCAAAACTACAAAGAATGCTTACATTTTAAAAAGGACCGCACTAAAATACACACTGCCATGAGTCCTCAAAGCCCTCTCCCTGCTTGCTTGGGCACATTTGTCCCAGGGTTCTTGTCGCTTGTCACAGTGGTCCTGGGAGCTGCTTTCCTGATTGTGTCCAGTTGCACTGTCCTTGTGTTCAGAGTCCATTCACAACTTTCCCCTTTCCTGGTCACTGTGGCTTTGGAGAAGAGATGGAAGCTGCGCAGTGAATCGGGCGGAGAGAGCACTGCCAGGTCTTCAGGCACTCCTTTCTGCTGGATGGTGCTTGGCCGGGGCACTCACTGTATTTTGTAGCAGTCTTATATAAAAGCCCTAAGGAAAGATGACTTCTAAGCAGCTTAAGAAAGTGGCCAGGGTGGTGGGTAACTGTCCTCACAGCAAGGCGGTGCCCTAAGGGGGCTCACAGCAAGCCTCTTCCTCGTGCTTCTATGGAACATGCAACTCACTCTTATCTGAATTTACGTCAGGGCCAACCGAATTGCCTGGTCCTCTGTTGCTAGGGTGGGTATGGCAGATGTCTCCATAACCAGGGGACAGGAGTTGCCCATGCCTGGGATGGGCGTGACCTGCATCACATGCCCACGAATGCAAAGCTCTGTAAGGAGGTAGCTCACTCTATCTTGCTCCAGGCCCAAATGCATAAGCTCAACTGGATCTCCAGGAAGCAGGGGCCTGTTTGTTCCAGAAAAATGAATGCCTCCAAAGACAGAAAAACTGAGGAGCTGTTGGAATGAAAAGCAAACACAAGGACAGCAGGCAAATGCTGTGTATCAACCTGGATTCACAAGGGGCCCAAGAGGAAATGCTGTGAGAAGTCCTCACTGTGACAGCGGCCAGTGGGGCCGCAGGACACAGCCCTGGGAGGGGCACCACGCAGTGCTGAGTCCTCCTGGTCTGCTCGCTTCCCCTCTGACCATGCAGGAGTGCGTCCAGCCTTGGTGGGGTTGGGGGGGGCATACACATCCCCAGAAATGATTCCAGCTGTGCCCTAGCTGTGCATTTTAGTTTGACAGTTTTTCTCTTGACAGTTTTCAAGGTGTAATGTTCTGGGTGTAGAATCAAGGGCACAGCGTGGCCTTGCCCTCCTTCATTAAACACATTCCTACAACGCGTCTTGAGGGACCTTAGGCCCACAGAGCACCCACCCAGCCCACATATGCAGGCCTTTCTGAGAGCCAGTGCCATGCACGAGGGTAGGGGCGTCTGTCTTCACCCACACTCATGTACAATGACCATCGTGATGTATTTTATCACAATCGTCACAATATTATACTATTGACTTTTTTAGTATTTTTAGCTAACCATTAGCCTTGTAAATTCCTTTAAATGGTTGCTGAGAACACTGGTGCATGCAATGCAGCTGATAAGGAGATAGCATGATTTTATTCTATCTGATCACTGAGGGGTAGGATGGCCAGAACTTCACAACTTACAGACAATGCAAAAGTCTAACCTACATTGAGTTGAACATTTTACCATCAGTTTGACCACAAATTGCACCCTAATTCTATTGTTTCACTTTCACTATTTGATAAAAGCACCCTTTCTTGGGGATTATGTAAGAGACACTGCCCCAAGGGGGCAACGCCAACAGGAATCACTGGGCAGATACGTGTGGCACGCAGGACGGCGGTTCAGCAGACACCATCGCACTGCCTCTCCAGTGAGCAGCGGAGGAGCGAGCCCTGAAAGGCGGCCGGCACGCAGCCCCGGACACCAGGGCCAGCCGCTCGCCTTCCGGGGGAGGGTTAGTCCAGAGGCCCTGTTCTCTGCTCCGTTTCCAGACAGTTGTCTCGTGGGCGAGGCTCACAGCCTTCAAGACAGCCATAAAATGCAGAGGGAAAGGAGCAGTCTGGCGCGGGGTGCTTCACTTGGGCTTGCAGCATGAGGCCACCCCATGAGGCCTGCCGGGAGGTAAACTCCACCGTGTGATGTGAAGGGGCGGAGGAGAGCCTACACACCGGGGGCTCACAGGGGACGTGAGGCTCTGTGCAGAGTTGGGGCCACAGAAAGGGACACGGGGAGCCCAGGGAGCGGAGTGAGCAAGGCAGGGCCACCACAACCAGGATGTGGGCTGGGCAACCCAGGAAACCCAGTGTGGGCCAGCTCCCTCGTGGTCCTGCCACTCCACAGGGACAGTGACCTCACCCTGGGTGCCCAGCACTGCCACAGTGGGAAGCAGGTCAGGAGCAGGAAATGCCCCAGCACTGCCTCGGACCCTGACCAAGGGCAAACCTATAGGAGGGCTGCAGATCCCATGGGTGCTCTTGGGGACCTCTCTTGGACAAAATGTGCAGGAGGCAAGAAGCCCACAGCATCTACAAGGAAAACTGAACTCGAGCCTCAGAAGCCAGTGGAGAGGCAAGCAAGGTGTGGGAAGGCCATGACTTCCCAGAGTTCCCATCTATTCCACTCTGGTCTGCCCTGTTATAGGTATCTCTCCAGGAAGATGGAAGTCTGTAAGTTCGTGGAGGCTGAACGCAGGCCCTCCGCTGGGACACAGCACTCCTCCCTGGCAGACAAGCTTGCCTGGTGGGCCCAGGACCGCCCTCCCAACTCAGGTGCCAGGATTCACCTCCCTGGAAATCCAAGCATGGAGGTCCCGCATCACCGCCCGAGGTTGCCCTCTAGTGCTAGAGAGGTGGAAGAGCACCAGGGCAATCGGGCAAGCCTGAGCTAGCAGCCCTGCAGCCCCAAGCACCAGGACTAAGCCCTGCTGGGTGGGAGTCGCCCACCTTTGATTTTCCCCGCCCACGCGGAAGTTTCGGTGCTTAGCTTGTCCTGGCTCAGCCTCTGCTTCAAATGTGGAACAACACAGACATCTGAACCCGGCGCTCCAGTGCAACACCAACTTCTGTGCTTTGCTAAACAATGCCAGGAGATTTAAGAAGGAAAAAGAGGCTCCTGATAACTATGAAAATAACAGACAGGGGCCAGGGAGATAGCTCAGTGGAATAAGCGCTTCCCTGGCAAACGAAAGGGCCTTAGTCCGATCCTCAGTTCCATGGCCAGCCAAGCCCACCTGAGATGCATGAAGCTACATAATGAAGTGCAGGCTCCATGAGCGGGAAGTGAGACATCCAGAGAATCTGTGTTCCCCCCTCCAGGCCGCTGCCCCACGCCCTCAGTGCCCTTAGGCCCTCCTGTACCAGCCTAGGCCTCCCACAACCTGCTGGTTCCCAGATATGTCTTGGTCAGCAGTGGGGCCCTGCGGTGTCCCACATGAATACCCAAGGGTCATTGTCCTAGCTGGGTATGTGGCCCCACCAGCCCCTCCTGCTCTGTGTGCACCCAGGCTGGGCTTGGTCCCAAGAACCTCAGACTCGGATGCTGACACATACACTGCAGGGGCAGATGGCACCGAACATCCTGGCAGCTCCCACCCGCTCTTATCTACCTGCGGTCACCCAGTGACTGCAACCATCTCTGCGTGGTCCTGTCCTTGTGCAGGGGGCTCAGGTTCCGCAGCTCCTCACTATTCCTGGCTGCACCTCCCCCAAGCCCTCCTCTCTGCCCCATCCTGGGTGTCTCCTGCATTAACCTCCCACATTGTGGCATTGGAGCTGCAAGCCACATACACATCACGCCCTTCCTTGTACTGCTCGGTGGCCTAGTGAATCCCCCAAGGGAGTGTGGGCTCAGGCACCTTCTGGATGTCCTCAGAGCTCTGTCCTCTGCCCCTGCCCATGGTCCAAGGTCATGGGGAGAATCAGAAGCACAGCCAACAAATGGGCAATTCTAGCAGCCGTGATTCCCCTAGAACGTGGTCCCAGGGACACAGACCTGAGTGCTGCTCTCCTATGCACCACTGAAATGTGCGCGCTGCCAGCTGGCTGCAGACTCCATCCTCAGTGCCTGGCAGGGGCTGAGAGCCACTCCCAGCGGGCAAGCGAGATGGCTGAGCCACCTGTGTGCACAGGGTCCAAGGGGCCCTGAGCTGCCAGCCACATGCACGACAAGGACCCCACATGGGCGCTTGACACACTGAGGGACCAGGAGCCCAGCTGGGGAGGATGGGGAGGTGGACGCCCAGCCTCTGCTCCTGTGGGCCAAATGATAGGGCGCAGGGAACTCCATTTCTTTTTAACTCCATTTTAAGGGAAGGCCACTTAAGTTCACTTAAACTACAGATAGACTCACTCTCTTACCTCCTCCCAGGCAGCAAGCCACATACCCATTTAGAGAAAAAGAGGGTCATGAAATAGGAACAAAGAATCAGGTAATTGTTGAAGCAACTGCTCCAGGACAGGCAGATGGTCAATAGAATCTATGAAATGTAAAGCTTGGGGCAGCTGTGCGGCCTTCTCACCCACAGTAATGGCTCGTGTTCCTTCCCCTTTGGGCTCTCCCATGCACGCTCTCCTCGCAGACTGCTGAACTGGAGCCCAGCCTGGGCCTCCTGTCCAGCTCAATAGAGGAGATGGCACAAGAAGAGGAGGAAAGGTGACCTAGGAGGAGGTTCAGAGCCAGAAAGCCAGAAAGTAAAACATTCGAGTCTCACCAGGCTACTGAGGAAAAGGCTAAGCAGGTGCAGGCTGGCGGGGCACGCCTGGGAGTCCAGGCCTGGGAGGTGAAGCAGGAGGACTGCGAACTGCAGCCCAGTCAGGGCAACTGAGAGTGCCTCAAACTTAGGGAGGGACTGAAGGAGGGAGGGAGGGAGAGGCGGAGAGAGGGAGCGTGCTGGGGCTGTAGCCCAGTGTGAAGGTCCTGGGTTCAATCTCCAGTACTACCAAAATAATTAATTAAAATAAAACTAAAACACCACACAACCCAGAAGTGCCGTGTGAACCCTTGGAAGATGCTGAGTCTGGAGAGCAGCCCACTGAGATTATGAGACGCTGTCCTCCAGGCAGGTGGCCTTGGCATTGTAATGACAGGAGTCCTTTGATTTATTTACTCATAATGGAATTTTTACACCTTTCATTTAGTGAGCTATCTTGATTGCTTTGCTTTAAAAAGAAAGAAAGAAAGAAAGACTTCTTGTTTTGCCTCACTACCACTGCCAGGCCCCATTCTGGTGGGAGATTCTGTTGCCACAGGGCACAGAGTGGGCCTGCTGGTGACTCTCAGGCAGGCAGTTCTCACCACCCAGGACCACGTGGCTCCAGGACTGCTCTGAGGGGAGACTCCGCTCCCGCTGTTTCTTACAGTGCGGTCCTCAGAGCCTCTCACAGGTCCCCCACCCCACCCCTGGGCCCAAGAAGGAGCAGACCTGGACCCAGATGTGCCTGGGGCCCGCCAGGTAGGAGGCCTCGCTGGCCTTGTCATGCAGAATGGCTATAAATTCCAGCAACCTGAGTTGCAAAGCTAAAGATGAGGCGTGATCCACAGTTTGGAAATGTTTAAAGTTTCCAACCAACCTTATTACAGTACAGTCACACAGCCTACAAGTATGGACAGATGCACTCACAGTGTGGGGGAGGATCGAGGATTTTATGGGCAGATTAATGGGGCAATGTGTCCTTTAACTGTAATAAATTTTAAAACTGTAAATGTTTACTGTACCTCATGATCACCCTTCATTGGTCAACCATTTATGGCAATTTCTGTCAAATAAAAACACAACACTGTGTCCTCGTCCACTGTATTCACCAGACCTCCTGCTGTGTGGCTTCTGACTTCCCCAAAGCCAAAATGACCAAGAAAGTTCAGTGTTTTCAGTCCATTAGGACACTGAGGCAGCTAGGGTGGAGCAACTGAAGACACTCAGAAAAGAGGACTCCAGAGCTGCTGCAGAAAACAGCCAGGACGACGGGACGAGGGAGTGCAAGCCTGGGGAGCTTCTGGGGGATTCGTGGTGATGTGGCTGTCACTCTAAGAAATTTTTTAATTAATATTCATCATGTCTTAGATCACACCAGCAAGTGTGCACATTGCCAGTGTGACACCAAAGTGCTGAGAGCCAAGACACTGAAGGGCACAAAGCGCGCCCAGAGTAGACGCCACATGCCCGCCTTCCCCGTGGGCGCTGGGGCACTCACTCCTGGGCCATGGCAGCTGGTGGCCCTGGTGCAGCACTGTACTAAGGGGCTAATGGAGGGTGCGGGCAGGGTGGTGGCAGCAGAGGGACCTGCCCTGGCCGCCGTGTCCTTCGCAAGTGAGGGATGTGGGTGCTGCCCTGAGCTCCGCGCTGCTTCATCCCTTCCCTACCTGCTTTTAATTCTGAGCTTTCAAGTGTTCACTGCCAAGAACCCAGAGAAAGAGAGAGGGCAGGCCAGATAGCTCCGTGAAGTAAAGCACCTGCTTAGGCAGATGAAGGCGTTGGAGGTTCAGTTCCAGGCCTGCCATGCTGGTCCTGCCTCCGGGGTACACTGAGAAGGTAATTGAGACTGGGTGTGGTGGCGTGCACCTGAGGAGAGCTTGGGGATCTGAGAACAGGAGTATCGCTACAAATCCAATCTGTGTAGTAAGACCCTGTAGACCCTGCACTCAATAAAAAAAAAAAAAGAAGAAGAAGAACCAAGAGGCTTTGTGCATGCAGTGACTTAAAAAGCCACTTTAAACACAATGTCCTTAAAATGCGTTGCTGCTGCCACTGCCCCCAATTACCTGCGCATGCTTGGAGACCCAGTGGCGGAGGACGTTCAGGACCCGGTTGGTGGCTGTCCTGCGTATGATGAACTCTTTGTCACACATTCTCTCCATGTTGTTGAATCCTGAGGAGGAAAAGAGGCACAGGTGTGGTCAGGGCCAGCACTCAAGAAAGGCCACTGACCTGGGCCTCTGGGCGCGGAGCGCGCGGAGGGCGCCGAGGGCAGGAGCCCCGCTGCCCACTGTGCCCTCGGCAGTGAGCCTCAGGAGCAAGCACTGCAGGACTGACCCTCCCGTCGTCCTGGGGGCACCTCCTTTCCGCCTTCTGGCTCAGTGCGCAGAGCCAAGGGAAGGCTTAGGGGTGCCGAGCAAGCCCTGCCTTAGACCTGGGCCAGAGCCATGAAGTAAGATACTGAGTATCTGCAGGCGGAGGAGCTCACATCCAGGCTTGGAAAGGACTCCGGGGCTTGAGGCTATGTCTACAGGGGAAGCAGGATGGCACCGAGTGCTCAGTGGCAGATTTCAAATGTTTCGGCACAAAAATCATAAATACATAAGGCTTAGTAATTAGTTTCATACAATCGTTTCACAATGACTGTATACATCTCAATAGACCACACCACGCCCCATGAACACACGTTACATAATTATTATTTCTCATTTAAAATGAAGCAATTGTTTTAAAAAGCCAGACTGCGTGGAGTCAAGATGCTATGCCCCACCCCCGTAAATCATCTCCCTTCTCTGGTGCTCACCTCATCGCGGACCTCATGAGCTGACAAGCGGTCCAGAGACTGTTTGTTGATGTTGTTAAGCATTATAACTACTGAACACAGCAGGCAGAGCTCCATAAATGCCAGCTTTTAACATGGTTCGGTGTTGGTCCAGATTTCTGCATTTCCTGCACTGCCAGGGATGGAAACTGGGGCCCTCCACACGCTAGGCAGGCAACCTGCCTTCCACACCCTGGCCGGTACAGGGTCCTTACACCCCTCTGTGCCAGCCTCTGCTGTCTTCACTACCAAGAAATCATTTTTGTGCCTACAGACTCAAGTTTATAAGGTGCTGCCACCAATCTTAATTAAATAACATATTTCATTTTAAAATGAACACTTGGGGCCAGGGAGATGGCTCAGTAGAATAAGTGCTTCCCTGGCAAGCACAAGGGGTTGAGTTCAATCCCCGGTTCTGGGAAAAAAAAAAAATGAACACTTCCTTGGCAGAGGTACATCTGAGTGGTAGAGCACACGCTACCATGCACAAGGCCCCTGGTCAATACAAGTTCAATCAATTTAAATAAATAGGAAAAGTCTATACTTCTTGTCTGGACTGAATCTTTTCTTGTCTCCTACCTTTTCTCTGTCCTGACCCAACTGTCCTGCACCACCTTATGACCAAGCCAGGGTCTAGGAAAGTCAATGATCTCCACGCTCTACAGCCAGGAACATGCTGTTGCCTGTCCCTGGGAAGCCCATGGCAGCTTCCTCTGGAGGCAGACTCTTGCATTTCCTCCCCACCCCTCACCCTGTCTGTGGCCCTACGGGCTTTGTGCCTACTGCTCCATACATGGCACCATCACTGTGCTCCTTTCCCCACAGTGAAAGTCACTCGCACTTGCCTCTATGTCTCTGCCTAAGACGAGGATCTAGCCAATTTCCTGCTGGGCCGGAGGGTCTGTCTGGCAGATGCCCTTCATGGTACGCACCTGCTAAGTGAATGAATGACATCCTGGACAGTCTGAACTCACTGAGTGATGTATGTCGGGTGACCGAGTGCTGGCTTCGAGGACAGTCTCCAGAGGCTGTGTGAGCTGGACAAGATCACTCACTGCGCTTCTAAAAGGCAGAGCCCTTGGTCCCCTGCTTGAACAAGATGGCACATTCCACTCAGCAGGGGACACTGCAGTTTTGTCAGAGAATGCCATGATGTGCTCTTGGCACACGAGAGAGTTTGAGAAAAATATTTCTTTATTGAAAGCTTAGAAATCTTGAGCTAAATATACATCATTCAAAATGGTTAGCTGAACCTTCAAGGAAGAAAGGAATTCTCCAGCACCAAATGCATCCAAGAGCCTGAAAGCCAGAGCAGACCCAGGAGGGAAGCCCTGCCATGCAGGGAAGGGAAGACCTCTGGTCACAGTGACTCGGGATTTGGGTTACAATGTCTGTGGTGGGGGAAGGAGTCCCCAGGCCCTTGTGAGGCACGGGCACCTCAACGGAAGCTAAGCAGCTGGCATGAGCATGGCACCCTGCATGGACTACATCTGGAAAAGAGTGCACTACAAAAATGATTCACACACCAAGGAGGCACCTGGGGAAATCTGTCTAGGCTGGAGGTGTAGCCTTGTGGTACAGCCCGTGCTCTACAAGCCCCTTCCTGGTAGAAAAGAAACTGATCTAGGCATAGTGGTGCACACTGTCAACCCAGCACTCACTCCAGAGGCTAGGGCAGGGGGAGGAGTGTTGCAAGTTAGAGATCAGCCTGGGCTAAGAAGTGAGCTTGCGGCCTGCCTGAACTTCACAGTGAGGCCCTGTCCCTAAAAATGACACACACAAAAGAAAGAAAAAGAAAAGAAACTTCTTGTCCCTCAGCGAGAATGGTAGGGAAAAAATAAAAACTTCTCTGAGAACTGGCAGCGACAGGCCTCCCATGTGGCACTCAAACTCAGATTGGACAATTAAGAGCCTCTGAAGAAAAACACACCCCAACAGCACAAAGTAAACCACACTCCATGAGCCAGGGTCAGCCAACACCCGGTCAGCAGTCTCCACAGGCGCACCTCCGCCAGGAATCTCAAGTGCTACAACTATCAGAGAGCACTAGCTAAAATGTCCTACGGTGAGAGTGAAAGATGAAAGATGCAAAACTGAGCATTGAAAACAAGACCAAAGAATAACAAGTCTTTCAGGAGATTTTCACGAGAACCACACAGAGCTTTCTACCTGCTATCAGCAGCAAATAAGAAAACAGGACAATTATTCTTTCAATCATTCTTGATGCTTTTAAAGTTGAAAATCAAGGCCCAAGAGAGAAATAAGCACATACATGGTCCCACTGCATAAAGAATTAGTAAACTGGAAATATGTTAGAAAAAAAAGGGTCTAAGAAAATTATCTCAAATTAGTAAAAAGAGCTAGATATGGAAGAAAGAAAAGAGATTTTTTTCTATTTATATTAAGATATGGATGAAAGACTTAGAATTTTCAATTTATATTTAGTAAAATTATTTTTAAAGAGTTTTTTTTTTTTTTTAATGGGCAAACACACACCCAATATAGGGAGGCAATATAGGGAAAATATTTTCAGGCCTTGATGAAGGCTGTGGCTCTACAAGCCCAGGAATCACACCTGGACGCACAGTGAAGTGGTAGCATCCCAACACAAGATCCCTCCAGAGCTACCAACAGTAAGAGCTACTCTGTCACATCTAATGGAAAATTAGATGAAGTGGGCGGGAGTGACTGCAGTTTACTGTTAGGTGGGCTAACCAAAGCAAGGCACAGGCCCCTATGGGAGTCGGAGCTGGTGAAGAAGCAGCAGCCAGGACTGTGCTGAAGGATGAGAGTGGAAGGACCCCAAAATGCTGAAAAAGTGGATGGGACAGAGGTGCCCTGCCAGACAGGTAGACAGACGAGGACAACAGAATGAAAGGCAGAAATGGGGAAGGGAAAGCAGAGAGCTGACATGACAAGAGACTTTCAAGAGAGCTACAGCTTCCAGCTCCACTGCTCGTTCCCTGTCTGGGTCAGCCAGGAGCCAGGAATAGCTACTTGGAAAAACAGAAGTGCATTTCTGCTGCTCCCCAAATGACTCAGTGTCACAGGTTTAAAGGCCACGGGAAAAATTTTCTTTATCAAATTCTCAGTATACCAATACATTCAAATCTCAGCTACTACCGCTGTAGGTTAGGGTTTGCACTACTGCTTGGCTCTTTCTCTTAACTGATTCGAACTGTGCTTTGTGTTTATTTTTAAGATCACAGCTTCGTACACTCAGACACCTCTGCTGCTCACAGCTCACTGTGCCTGCTGTTCTCAGGGCTCAGAATCCTCCTGAAAATGAAGCAAACACTTACAAAAATGGTCTTCAGCAGTGCCTCTCAGCCAGCAAGGCTGGAACAATCCACATCTAACACGAAGGCGACAGAGCAAATGGCCTGCTGCAGGGAGGCACAGCCCCCAAGTGCTGTGGGGACACCAAGAACAAGCCATGGGAGACCTCAGAGCCACACCGTGGACCTCACCCCTCACTGGGGGGCCTCCCCTGAGCTGATGCAGCTGCAGGCCAGGCCAGAGGTTCAGTGTGAGGGCAGACTGCTAACCTGCCTGTGAACCCCACTCACCCAAGGGGAACTGTACTATTCTGTTTAGAGATCAACCATTCTTCTAAAACAGAAGCCAGTGCTGGGCGCTCAACAGAACGTTATTGGCCACGGCCATGTGCCACCTAGAGTTGTCTGTCCATTCCCTTAGTCCGGGGGCTTGCACCACAGACTCCACATAGCATTTGATTACATCTGAGAGCAATGAAGACACTAGGACACCAGGCTCTGCATTTCCCTCCCAAATGAGCATGAGAGTGGCTTGATCAACACAGGCCGGGCTCTGACCGCAGAGGGAGGCACGCCTGGGCTCTCTGGAGCGCTCACAGCAGACAGCCTGCGAGCAGGCGCTGACACACCCAGCAAACGCTGGGCCTGCCCCTCCGGCTCACACAGGCTTCAAAGCAATGGGATCACACTGCCATTTCCCACATCTCTCAAGGTAACACCCGTGCAAGCCCCTGTCTGGTAGTACTGCTTGGACGACACTTTCTGAATTTTAATATTAATCTCAATTTTTTAATTTAAATAGAAACTGGTAGCAGAGATAAAATAACTTGTTCGATGTCATGCAGCTGGAAAAATAAACAAAACGCCAGGTCAATACACAGAAAATACTGGTGTCCCTCTCCCCTGCACGGGTGGGGGGCGGGATCCCAGATCCCACTGGCACATCCGGTCTTGGGGGCACCTGCTCAAGTGGGGCAGAACATTTGGGGTGGTGACCTGCTGGGGCTCTCAGGGCCTCCATTTCCATGGTTATTAGTGGGTTAGAACTTCGAGATCTTTTGTTTGCATGACACAGAAACCCTAAATCAAATGAGTTTACAGGAGAGTTGGAGTTACGACCTCAAATCTGAGAAGATAGCTACAGAGTCAGCGTCCGTCTGCCTGACGGGAGGCACCTGTGACATTGCTGCCTCCTCCTCCTCACTTGGCGTAGCTCTGCAAGAACATCCGGGGGACCAATGAAGGAGATTGTGCCGGACTCAGCTCTCTCAGGCCACTGGGAAGAGAAGCAGGTAATCTCCCTGCCCACCCCACTGAGGTGACTGGAGCTTCCTTCTGTCCAGGAAGCCCCACATCCTGGCCTTTACCAGCACACTGCACAGTCGGCCTCTGAGGCTCAGGCTGTGATGCTGGCCTGGACAAGCTCAAGGCCAGCAGGGGGCACCATATGGGGACCTGCACCAGTGCAACAGTGGCTTTTCTGTTCATCTGCTTCTATGTTTTTATACATTTAAAAAAATTCTTCAGTTTTCAGTTTTTAAATTCTTCAGTAGCCTTTGGTTCTTAATGTCTTTTCATTCAGCTTAACCTGAGATTTTCTCCAAGAGCAAATTAACTTAAGTAATAATCAGAAATACATCCCTACAGACCCAGGGAAAGAAGCTTAGCTGGCCTCTCATTCTTTGTGACTAAAAATACATGAATAATGGCAAAATCTGGGTCTTTGCTGGCATTTTTTCAAGAATATCAGGAATTAGATTGTCAACAGAGTTGACAGAACTGTTTTATGCTGTTTTAGAAGACACATGCTTTAAGATTCTTAGAGGGAAGTCGCACACTGGATTTAGAACAGAGCTGATGAGGACCTCTCAGTCATCACCCAGGAAACACAGTCCTCGCTGCTCACCAAGAGGAAACTGAGGCTCTGTGGAGTTCCGCAGCTGCCACAGGCCCCAGACAGCAACATCAGAGCCAGCACTTTTGACCAAATGATAAATCGGAGCCATTTGGGCCCAAATGGGTGCCTGGGGCCCTAGCGTAGGCGATGAAGCAGACAGGTTCTCTTACACGAGAAATGAATCAAAGAGCCAAGTAAAAGAAACTAAGCAACAAGGAGACAGAGCCTTTGCAAATGAGGAGGGGAGTGAGAGATGGAGGGGGCAGAAGGAGAGGAGAGGGGGACAGAAGGAGAACAGAGACGCCCCATTGTGTCCCCACAGGGAGCACCAGCACTTGTGCTGTGGGCATGGAGTCATCGCTGTATCCAAGCAAGTGGCTCTAAGGTGCAGACTCTTCTCAGGGCACCGCACAGCCTAGGCGAGCTGTGTAGGAGCGCAGCTGGTGGCCCTGGTCACTGCTGGGTGATCTCTGTGCCCAGGCACTGCTGTGCAGCCACGGGAAGGTGACAAAGACACCCTGCCAGGGCACTGCGCACTTCTGGGGGACAGTAAGCAGTGAGTCCCAAAGCCGTCACATGAGCAACAGGAAAGGACTTGAAAATAGGCTGGGCAAGCAGGCGGGAGACCAGAGATGGAAAGGAGGCACAGGCTTCTAGGGGACAATGACTCGAGCAGGCTGGAAAGCTAAAGTACAGGGAGCTTGTCACAAACTCAAGTTTTGCTCAGTTTCTGGGGATCAGAGCCAGTGTTACCCAGATTGAAAGGGCTGCTCCACAGGACACTGGGGAGAAAAAAAGGACAGCTCTAAATTTCCTGGGCATCTCCTTTTCGACTCCACCTTCCAGCCAACTGTCTTAAAAAGCAAAGGCGGAAGGGGCCTCTGTTGGCTGTCCTTGCTCACAGGCCAGAGTTACAGTGACTGCCAAGGCCCTGCACCTCTCTCAGGGCAACCCTGTGCACATCTAGAGAGGCTGCTGCTCTGAAGCAGTCGCAGAGCGTGAAACCGGCAGCGGCTCACCAGGAAAGCTCACCAAGTGTACATGTGAAACTGCAGGTGAGCATGTGCCAGGGTGCACCAGGGCTGGGCGGGCACAAGTAGCCAAGAAGAAGTGGGAGACCATGCAAGGAAGAGGATTTCACTCAAATCTGAGGTCCTCCTGCCTCAGCCTCTCAGAACGCTGGGATTAGGGGCAAGTCCCATTACACCTGGCTTGTGTCAATTCTTTTTGCAAGAGCTGGGACTGGGACGACAGTAAGCAGGGACAAATACAACACTGATCAGAGGGAGAGACAGGAATATTAATGAACCATGAAATAATAAACAGAATAAAGTAACAATAGAAAGAAGAAAAATAACATATCTGTGATATCTACATATGTAACTGTAAACTATGGTGACTTTTACTTTTCTATTTGCAGAGTGACTCAGGACCCAGTCACATCCTGGGGCACGGCCCCACAGGCTGCCACACGCAGTTGCCCCGGAGTGGCGTGGCCCTGGCTTCCTTGAGTCCATGCAAAACACTCACTTTTCAAGGCAGCCTTGACTTTGGGGAACAACCAGAATCGCACAGCGCTGCATTCTGCGAGTAAGGTGGACAAAGACACCTTAGGGTAGAGCTCAGCAGCAGGATTATGACACCTTGTAGAGACCCTTAGGATAGAGAGCCCCAGAGCTGCTGCAGGAAGTGGCAAGGGTGATGGGCTGAGTGTGCTCACAGAGAGGCATCGTAGCATGTCTTTCACTGTAATAGGTTTTGTTTGTTTTGGCTGAATCAGGGATTGAACTCAGGCCCTTGCACTTACCAGGCAAGCATTTATTCTACTGAACTATCTCCCCAGCCCTGTAAAAAAAAAAAAAAAAAAAAAAAAAAAAATATATATATATATATATATATATTTTTTTTTTTTTTTTTTTTTTTTTTCTTTTTGAGACAGGGTCTCATTATGCAGTTCAGGCTGGCCTTAAGCAGCTCAGGCTGGTCTCAAATTCACAACAATCCTCCTGCCTCAGCCTCCCTGAGTACTGAGATTACAGGCATGTGCCACCACGCCCGGCTTGTAATATATTTTTAATGTAAACATTTCCCATGTACCTGGTCACCTCTCGTACACCTCCCTTTGCACACGCTAGCGCCTCAGTCACTACTTAATTGCCTTCAGTTGTTCAAGATCTCCCCCTTGCCTTCCCTCCCTGCAGGAGCACACCCCCTCAGCCTGGCTCATTCCTGGAAGGGCCCAGCCCTGGAATCTACCACATCCCCACCCTACTCCCCAGGGTCTGGAAACACAAGATCAATGCTGGAAATCCCTTGGGGGGAGCCCTGGAGTACTCCCTGACACCCTCTGTGCAGCCATAAGGCCCGCAGGCTCAGGGAAACAGGCCCACCCTCGAGAGGGCCCCAGCCCCCCCAGCCGCCCCCCCCCGTGCCCCACCCTGGTGGCTGGGAAGGCCCTGCCAACTCCCACATGTTTGCAGAGCCTGACAGAGCCTGTCTGTGTCCACTCAATGGAGAGGCAGCTCATGCTCAACATGCAAACTTATAACGCAGGTGGCTCTTAGATACTTACAGGTGAATCCCATTTCCTGTCCCATCCGGATGGGTCTGTGGTCCCCACACAGGGTCTCAGCCCTGCCCTCCAGAATCCACAGCACACCTGGGTGTGGCTGCCCAAGGAATCTGGGGCTGAGAGTTTCAGCCCCGCAGCTGTGGCCACTGCTGTTCATCAGATTAAGACTCCTTTCTTCACACCCACAAATTCTAAAACTATTTTCTATTTACTTGCCTAGAAATGATCCAAGAGTCTAGAAATGACTCAAAGGCAGTCCATAGTCATACAATGCACTTCCTGACAAATCAAGTATTTAGTGAATGGAAGTGCAAATGAATGAGCCACACTGACACCAGAGGTCGCAAGCTCTCCTGTGCACTTCATCCAGCATGGCCCAGCTCAAGGGCAGAAAGTCAGGAACATGCATATCTGCTTAGCAAAATCACCTTCCAACAGTAAACCCTCCTCTTGGCGCAGGGTGCTGGGAAAGCTGAGCAGTGCTATTCCAAGCCCATGGAGCATTTTACCTATGAGGGCTACTGTCTATAGTTTCCTTCATATGCTTCTGTCATGTGTTTCGGTCTGGCTTTGGTATCAAGGTAATTCTAGCTTCATAAGATGAGCTGGAAAATGCTTCCTGTCCCATTTCCTGGAAGATCTGGTGAAAGGGCAGCTTTATTTATTCTTTGAGTGTGTTATAGAAATGAACTGTAGATCTATCTAGGTCTGGGGCTTGGGGAAGACTCCCAAGAACTCAATGTCCTTCCTTCTTATAGCTCTGCTCAGATTTCCTTTCTTTTTTGTCAGTTTCCTGCACACCAGCGGGACTCTGGGGCTGCGTCTCAATGTAGGGGTCCTGGACAGCTTCTTGGTCACTGTCTTGTGTGGACAGCTGCAGAGTAGATGCCTTGCTTCCCCTCCCTCCTAGCAGAGGGAAGGCCCGTGTGGTGGGCCCCACCTCCCCAGATGCCTAACACCCTGCTGTAAGTCTCTTCTCAAGGAAGTAGCTCCTCTGTCCTCAGGCCAGACTGGAAGGGTGCTGGGCAGCAAGCACCTGGCAACAGGTGCCGCTGACACGCCCCTCTGCAGCTCACCCAGGCATGGTCCCATCACAGGCAGGAATCAGAAGGTTGCATGAAAGAAGTCAGACCCCTAAGTGTGAACGGTAATGGATTTCCTAACACGAGAAATCCAAAGTGTGAATACGTTGAACAGCAAAACCAAAGACAGACCACAGGAACCCAGGAGAGAGGTCATTTGCCAGCTCTACTCTCCTGCACTGCTCAGGAGTCTCATTCAGCCCCAGACACCACCAAAGCCCCTGCCGGACTCCCGAGGCCACACGCAGTTCCCACCTGGCCTCTCCTCATACACACCCCTAAGTACACCGCCGACTGTTTCTGCTTTGGTCCAGGACTTCTGCTTGGGGCTTCCAGTTGGGGTCAGGCTCTACAAATAGCAGTCTAGTTTCTATCATTGCTTTTTTGGGGGGGAGGTGAAATCATCAAGCTCCTTACTCCCCCATTCCCATTTCATGAAGTTTTTATAAATGATACAGCCCAGATCCATCATCGGGGGGGATAGATAAATCCACACCTCCTTCTGGATTTCACAGCTTTCCAAGGGGAAGAGTAGCGCAGCACCTGGAAGTCTACCTATACTGGAAGAAGAATAACTCTGAGGGCCCTTTCCTTTCAAATATGTTTAGCCATGTTTTCACAAAAACACCTATTGTCCCTGGTAGCAGCTTCAAATTCTTAGCAAAAATTGTCCAAAGGCTAAGGTTAATACTTAACATCTATATCTGAACCAAGACTGCCTGTCTTTTCCCTACATTTGCCTTTGTTCTCAAGACCCTTCAGATGGAAAAGCCAGCGTGCTCAGTGCTGAGCATAATCAAGCAGACATAAAAGGCAACAGGACAAAAACTCAGAGCTGAACTGAACCATACTGAAAGCTGCTCGGAAACATGTTCACAATCATAAACCAAGCAGCTGCACCCAGCCTGGAAGGGCTCCAGGATGCTGCAAAATGGGCCCCAAATGCCAGCCACAGCAGTTGGACCCATGGTCAGCCCCTTGCAAGACTCCCAGGGCATCCTTGGGCAGGCAAAGGCCAGAACTATGGGGGAGACCGAGGCATCTGGAACCCTTGTCCTAGTCGTCCTGGCTTTCCAGTCTCAGAGTCCTCCCTGCCCAGCAGAGCCATCTCTCTCTGGCACAGGTGGGCAGGGCAGCTGTAAGCAGGGCTGGGCTGGGGTGGTTCTACGATGTCCCCCAATCTTCCAGTGCTCTACCCTCTCGAGAGGTAGCTGGGTTGTGAGGGTGCTGTGCTCAACTCTGGATTCCTCCGTGAAGGGGTTCAGCAGCTGGCTATTCCATTGTGGTGCAGACGTGTGGAGGCGGTCACAGGGTGTCACCCAGAAAGCTGGGCTGTGTCTCCCACACTGCCTCCTTGCTCTTTCTGCTTCTGGGCCCCGTGATGTGAGCAGTCCCCCGACCAGGCCCTTCTACTGTGCTATTGCTGCCGTGGAGCAGCTGACCACACACAGAGGCAGCTGACACGGCCAGCCAAGCAAGCCTGTGAGTTGCCAGTATTGTGTGTCCACGTCAGCAAAGTGGCTAAGACAAAGTCCTGGGTGCCATTTGCCACGTGGCAGCTCATACCACCAAGCTGCACACAAAGGCTGCACACAGAAGTACACAGAGCTGGTCCTTCAGCCTCCTGAAAGGTACAGCTCATGCCTGAATGCCAGAGCCATGCCACATGATGCTGTCCTTGACAATGGTGACAATGTGCAAAGGACACGTGCACTACGACGTGTGACACTTCTGAGGATGCAATGGTAGCTTTTGCTATTAAGTCTGGTTCCCTAGATACAAACCAGGATCTTTTGACTTGCAGCTTGGCCAGGGTCCACCTGGGCCTTCCTAGGGTAGGAGGCAGTTGGGCATCCAAGATGCTTCTCCGGAGGGAACAGCCAGGCAGCTCACCTGATGGGGCCTTCCTGTCCCTGCTCAGCCCCTGCTGAGGCCTAACACTTAGCTAACTGCGAACTGAGATCACTGTCCCATTATTCATTCAGTATTCTTCAGGGCTCAGGCTCACAGTGAAAGGGCCCTACACCACGCACTGAATACACAGTCCACCAGAGGCATCTGTGCTCGCACTTCCCAGGCCCCTCCCCATTCCTAAGAGCCCTACTTCAGGGTCTCAGCACGCCTCACCATGATTACCTGCAGCAATCTTGGGGCACCCCTCTGGCACTATGGTCCTAATAATCACAGCTGGTGACCATGCACGCCATGACACAGCACAGATTCACTGCAAAAATTTTGGCCCTAAAATTACAGTGAATGCCTTTTTTCTTCTTCAGTTATTTTTGTTAATTCTTGCTGAGTTAACGGGTGCACACGCGCACTGCATCCTCCTAAGTGAATCAGGAAGTGACAGAGGGGAAGAAGGTGTGACGGAGAAGCACAGATTCCAGTTGAGCACTCCATCTGTCAAGAGAGGCGCCAATCCCGTGATGAACACGAGTGTCCCGGATGTAGAGAGGCCACAGGACCGAATGCAGCAGAACAGCCACCAGCCACAGCAGGAAACATGCCCTAAGCACTGGATGGAACTGCACAGTGGGCTAAGAACAGTGCGGACCTCTCATTGGGTGCTCATGACATCACAGAGGTGCAGTCATTGCCTCACCTTCAGGACGACACGACCTGTGACAGGGTGGGATGCAGGTTCCCTGCAGCCACTCCTTCATCACGACTGCCTGCAGAGTCATCTTGAGTCCACACAGACACCCCCTCCTGGGGACCCGGCCTCAGCTGCCTGATAGCTTCCCTTGGATCAGAGATAGCAGCAGTCACAGGGTACTTAGCCAGCAAGTGCTGACCCTGGGAGTGATACACAGCCTCTCTCCCATGCACAGTGACAATGGCAACAGAAGCACGTGCCAGGACTGACCAGGTGACCGCCAAGGGCTGGAGGGCTTGGCTATGGTTTAGATGGAGAATGTCCCCCAAATCCTTGCGTGTCCAGGGCAGAGCTTCCTGAAGGTGTCTGGGTTATAGGGCCCTGTGCTGGTCAGTGGATTCCCCAGTGATGACCGCATCACTAACCGTGCTGGGAGGCCATGGGGCCTGAGGCACGTGCAGCCTGGAAGGAGACACCTCACTCCCAGGCCCCTCCCTTCGTTGCTCTCTGCTGCCCTCCGCCAGCCCCTTCCCCGGCACCAAACAGCCACGGACTAAGACCCCCTAACTGTGATCCACATGACCCCTCTCCTCCCTCAAGTTCGGAGTCTCCAATACTAGTCCTGGTGACGGGAAAGTGATTCACACAGCCCCCCTAACTATGTCCTCAACCTGGGCTGCAGGGCTGAGGCCGAGCGCCAATGCCTGCGTGCGGTATAGGGCCCAAGGGAGCCGCTCTCCAGGCAGGTCTCCAACCTCAAGCTCGAGGCCCACCAAGAGGGCGGCAGAGCCACTGAGCATGCTTCCCATGGGGGCGTTCAGCAGCTGGCAGCTGTGCCTCCAGAAAGCTGCTCGGAAGTCCAACCGGACAGAGCCACAGACTGGAAGAGTGAGAAGCTGCACCGCTGGCCATGGAGAATGGACGCCGAGTGTGGGCGTGCTCCAGGCGACCTGCTGACAGTGGGCTTTTCAATGACAAGCTAATTACAATCAAGCCCATGAGGTTTCTTCTCAGAGGCTCCTTCTGCAGGCAGTGAGAGCTGTCTTCATGCTTATCTGGAGAAAGGTTTATGAGAGCAAGGAAAGAAGCTGGCACCTCTAAAGACACCTTCCATGTATGTCCACCCTGTCTTGAGACCCCTTCCCAGGCACCTGCCAGGCAGTCACGCCCATGCCTGGCATTCACGAAGAAGCCAAAGGGAAAGCCGTCCGTGAAACTTCCTACCTCCAGAAAGTGGGCAGGAAGCTGAGGCTCCTCCCTGAGGCTGGTTAGTAATGCAAACCATGGGCTGGCAAGCGGGTGCCACTAACCGGTCACTGTCCCTTGAAATATTGGAAGCACAGGAGTCTGAAATGCCACTTGCCAGCCCTGGGCCTGAGTGATGGGTGCCATCTGCTGCCCCCCCTGCTGGTGGACAGTGCCCCCCACCATTCCTTATTCAAGGGCCTGAGAATCGCTAGGCAGTCCATGGGCATCGGGTGCAGGATTATAACTTTTCGTAAACCCATGGTGCTAGCACACAAGACAGGGTGCAGGGACGCAGGGTGCCCAGGCTGATCTTGAACCCCGCAGGATAAAAGGCAGGCAGGGGATGCGGCCTGAGCAGAGACTGTTCCCTGCCTGCCCCAAGGGTTGTGCTGGTCCTACACATGATCTATGTGAATGAGGACCTGACTTGGGCAGTGGAGTCTCGGGTAGTGACTCTACTTGTCAGATGGAAGCTTATCCACATGAAGACGTTCTACTGTTTTTAATTAATTTTGAGTTGTGTACATGATCTTGAAAATCAGAAGGAAACTGTAGATAGGAGTTGGAACATAGGTTTTCTGAAGGCTTAGGAAGCCAGTGAAATATAATTTGCTTCAATCTAAGTCTTTATTGCCTCTCCTTGGAGTGAGGGGCGGGAGATCCAAGGGGTAAAGGTCTTTCCGTGCATTTTCTCTTACTTGAGGAACCCAAAATGTAATTAAAAAGTAGAAGGAAAAGTCTTCAGCAGGAAAACCAATCTTGCTTCAGAAAGAGGAGCAAGAGCTGGGGAGTGAGGGTGAGGGGCGCGGAAGCCTCGCTGAGGTACTGCGCACAGCTGCACGCCAGGTACCAATCCTGTGCCGCCAGCGCGCATCCCAAAAGTTGTAAACAAATAATCTGCCAGAGGAAGTTGGCTAATCGGAAGCACCTGCCAGAGTCCACGCTGCTGTGCTGTGCCCAGCCCGCCCTTCCTTCTCCCTCTCTATGCATCAAAGACTCACAGCACTGAAGACGGTCCTAAATCAAGCCTGCACGCCGTTCAGTCCACTGGTGGGACAGCCTTGCAGGTAGGGAGGGTGAATCCTGACAGCTGGCTCTGAGGACAGCTCTGAAGCTGGTGCCCCAGAAGCATCAGGGTGGCGTGGAGGTCAGCTTTCTGGCATCCCGCCTCACCTGATGTCACTGGCCTGGCTTTCAGTTACAACACTGCAGAAGCCAAGTTTTCAGTGGATCCCAGGACCTCCAAGTCTGAACACAGCAAATACAAAGCACCTCCTTTCCCACCAGTGAGGAAGCTGCTAGTCACTTCCCAGCTCTGTCTTAAGAGGTCTAAACATTTCCAAATGCCAAGCATCTGGCTTTTCTGCCAGGAGCCTCAAACTGGGCCAGCCTAGCCCCCTGGGCAGCCTGCTGCCATGCCAGGAGTGACATGCCACTGAAGCTGATTTCAATTTCCTGCGAAAATGACAATTAGAGTGTCTAACTCAGCACTGCAGCCAGATAATAGCTACACGGGGAGACCGGGCTGGGCTCGCAGAGGAGTGGATCAGAACACCGCTTCCCATTGCTAAGCAACAGCTGCGCTGCAATCCAGCTGCTCTGGCTCAGCTCACTGTGCAGGAAATGAGCGTTCGATCCAGGGCACACCAGCAAAGGCCAGCGAGGCTGTGCAGAAACCTGGAGGGTCAATGCAGCCTGCGCTGGAATCTCAGGCCTTCCCTCTGGACCTCACCTGCCAGCCTCCTGCCTTGGCCATCCACAGTGCTGGGATTTCAGGGGTGCACCTCCATGCCTAGTGGCAGGTATGCTTTCTTACCCAGGTGAAAATGTGTCTTTTAAATTCAATATGATTCAGAATAATGTGACTGGCTATCAGGACATCATCGGTGCTCATTACTACTACATAATAAATTACCCTCAAATTCAAGGTTTAAAATACACAGCCTGGACAACTTAGCAACTTAGAGCAACCTTGTCTCCAAATAAAAAAAGGGATGAGATATAGTTCAGTGTGAAGGCTCTGGGTTCAAACCCCACCAGGCCAAAAATTCTATTATCTCACAGTTTCCTGAGAAAACACACCTGGAGGCTTGACCCCAGCTCTGCTGCTGCAGGTGCCCTGGGCCACCCTGGGGCTGGGGAACCTGACCCTGGTTCATGCTCCTGGCTGTTGAAGGGACCTGGTTCCCTGGCTTCTCATCCCAAGCTATACCTTGTGATTTGGGCAGTTGGCTTCTCTGGCATTGAGGGACACCAAGAAAATGGGACTAAGACCAAGGCCCCTGTCTCCTTGAGCAAGGCTCCAAGGTCAAACACCACCACTTTCACTTTCCTTTGCTCCTTCCTTCAGCAGGAGCGAGTTCCTAAGCCTGGATGTGCGGGCCTGGGGACCAGAGCTCCACCTCCCAAGAGCAGAAGACTGGGAAAGAACTCCAGCCCGGTTCTGAATCAATGGCTCCACCACCTATCATTTCATCAGCCACAGAATTAAAATGCTGGGATAAGCTTTCAGCTACAAAATCTCCCAAGTATCCCACTAAAGATTAAACGCGGTTACAATTGGGGAGATAGCTCAGTGGTCTAAGCAACTGCCTGGCAAGCACAAGGACCCAGGTTTCATCCCTGGCATGCTGTGCCAGCTCCACACTGAGCCCACCAAAACTGGGCGTGGTGGTGCCTACCTGTAATCCCAGCACTGGAGAGGCTGAGACAGGAGCATCGCCACAAGTCTGAACTGCGTAGTGAGACCCTGTACCAAATAAATGAAAGATTTTTTAAAAAATTAGGGGCCAGCAACATAGCTCAGCAGACTAAAGTGCCCGCGTAAGCAAGCGCAGGGACCTCAGTTCCATACCCAGCCCCACATGTCATGCCAGCCCCACTCCCAAGGCAAAATGAGCTGGTCACTGACTGTGGGTGTGGTGGCGCACACCTATGATCCCAGCGCTGGGGAGGCTGAAAGCAAGAAGGCCGCCACCTGTGGCACTGAGGTGGCTGGTACCGTTATTCGCTTGCTGTCTGTATTGTTTAGGTTCAAATAACCAGACATCTGCCACAGCAGATGACCATCTTCTTGGTTAATTTTTACAAATCTGCATTCTCTCCACAGAATCATGAGTCCTATTTAGATAATGTTTCTCTCTCTCTAATTGATCCTTCTCAGCCTAAGACTTTTTTTCATCTTAAGGAAAGGGTCTAGCTAGGTGAGATGGAGCAAATCTAGAATCCCAGCACTTGGAGGCTGAGGCAGGAGGACTTCTGTGACTTTAAGACCAGCCTGGACTATGAAGCAAGAACCTATCTTAAAAAAAATAAATAAATAAAAGGATTTTTGTCTTCAATTAATATATTATTCACCCTAGAAGAAAAGTGCTATTGAAGCAGCATTCGTGGTGGACAACCCCTGAAGGGCACCTCCAAGGAGCAGCTTTTTAGAGTGCCCAGCGGGATGTGTTAGGGACCTGCTGGCCCTGGTTCTGCTGAACAAGGTCCCAGGGATGCCACTGCCTGGCAGTGCTGAACTCTGTCACCCAGGAGCCTGCCTTTTCCTCTGCACTGGTCCGCGGGTGCGGAGTGTACAGTCCTGGCAAGGGGCCGTGGGTGAAGTGAAGGGACTCTGATGCACAAGCTCCCAAGCACATGGGTCTCTTAGGAGAAACCCAAAGTATCAGTGAGCTAAGGGGCAAAATAAAAGGAGGATAACAGGAGGATAAAGGGTAACTGGAAGGTGACCCTTCCCAAGTGGGAGCAGGGTGTGAGAGAGGAGGAAAGCCACACAGAACAAGTGAGCCATGCCAGGCGTGAGCTCAGCCCCCCCACATCCCCCACGACAGGCGCACAATCTCCACGCACTGACAACAGATTGGTAACAATTTAAAAGCCCAAGAATCCCACTTGCTCCCCCTAGTGAGAGCTGCAAATTCCAAAAGGAGAAAACATTGCTAGGAAAAAGCAAAGCAGGACAGGGAGAAGGGGAGGAGTGTGCGTGCAAAAAAGGAGAAGCTGGAGCACCATCCCCACGCGTGACAAGTAGCCTGCAACCCCAGGTATCTGAAAGCCACATGGAGCACGTGGCATGGGCCACCCATTTCCCACCCAGTAAACCAGGAAACAGAATGAGTGGGGTGTAGCGGTACGGACCTAGCACTCCACTGTTTGGGTGGATGAGGCAGGAGGATCCCTGTGAATTCCAGGCTGGCAAGAAAATAAGAGCAAACTGGCTGGAGTACAAACCTCAGCATTTTCAGGTTGCCAGGAACAAGCAGCACCTCTCAGCCCTCTGAGGTATCCACAGAGCTCTATGGGAGCCCCTGCCCTCTGTAGCTTCTCTTTCAGGAGCCTCTTGCTGGACCCTGCCCCACCCACCATATCCCTGTCCCTCTGGAATCTCTGTTGTAAGGCAGCTCCAAATCAGCTTGCTCATCCCGCCTGGGTGTCAGGTTCAGGGTGTAACACAGATTCTGACAGGCAAACCCCAGCTGGGCTTTCTCCAAGCCTAGCAGTATGGCGAAGCTGCTGGCACAGGACTCACGAGTTATGGGGCACAGTCACATCAGGGGACCTCAGGGACAGCGATGCACAGGCACCCACATCCTTCTGCAAGAGAAGCCCAGTTCTCATTGCAGCAGGATGTGGATCTCCCCACCAGATCACAGTTGTGGAGCCTGGCCATCCTGAGAAGACGGCTGCAGGGGCTCGGCACCACCCACAGGGCACTACATGTCCCCCCAGCAGAGATTCCCTCCAGACTGGGCTCTCTTGGGTCCCCGGCTGCTGCACCTGCTACTTGGGGGACCAGCAGGTTGGCTACAGAGCTATGGAAAGAGAGAAATAGGTGAACTCACTGCCCAGCACCCCAGGCGCAAGAGCGAGGGACATGGGGATCCAGGACACCCGCTCAGCCGGCTTGTTCTTCCCAGAGAGGTGGCAAAATCAGGGTCCAGCAGGAATGACCCTGCGGCGGGGCAGGACTGCCAGGACTTGCTATGGCACCTCCCAACCAGAGAGGAGAAAGATGGTCCCACTGTCTCATCCGGAGTGAGGGGTTGCCAGGCAGGCGCCCGTGGATCTCTGAAATCACAAGTGGCCAGAGGAGGGTCTTCTATGCCACACAGCCCAGCCATGGCACAAGGAGACTCCAGTGTCACCGAGAATCTGGGCTGTGTCCTCCCTAGAACCTCAGGTATGAGCGCAGCATTTCTGGGCCAACCTCTGGGGACCCAAAACTTAATGTGGTCAAAAAAGTGCTCTGCATGGAGGGATGGTGTTTATAAAGAGTGTGTTTCCATCTCCAGCACTGAGCTTCACACAAATACTCAGAAAAAACAGGAGACAGAAAGCACATCTGGCAGCCTTCCTCCAGGGTGGAGCTGTCTGGGCACCGTGCACCCAGCCACCCCGACCCTGTCCCCTGCTTAGTGACCTGCCTGAACCTAAGTGGGTAGAGCCCCACCCAGTCAAGCAGGCGAGACACCAGCACCATCACTTGGCGGCATCTGTGGAGCAGGGATAGGGACCTGGAAAGGGGGAGACCAGGAAAGACACTGGTGGTCCCCCTGGCCAGGTGAGAGGGTGGGGTGCCCGGGCCAGCTGCAGCAGAGGCCGTGGCTGCTTTGGGGAAACAGCGGAGGCACCAGCAGAATAGGACGCAGCTCTCCTTCTGCAAGGCTCCAGGTCGAGTGTGTGTGTGTGTGTGTGTGTGTGTGTGTGTGTGTGTGTACAAATAAGACCTGATCTCACTGTTAATTTAAACTCACTTTGCCAAAGTTCTTTGTTTTCTGTTAACAGAAGTAATGAAATTTTTATTTCAAACTATAAATTAAATACACTCAAGGTCTCACCCCTAAAATGTCAACTAGCTCTCTTTCATGAACTAATGAAGAATAGTTTTTATATTCTCTGAGAAATAATGGGAAACATGTCCCAAACTAGAACCCTACCATTGTGAAAAGCAACACAGGTGCTCAGAGCCCGTCGGGAAGTAGACAAAACAGCTAAAGTTACAAGAGGAAAAGAAGCTCTCGGGGCTCTGATTTCCAAAGTATTCACTGCTTATGAACAAGGCCATGAAAACGTAGCAGGTCCCTTTGCAAAGTCTGAGTGCCAAGAGGCTGAGCCCTGGAATAACAACTTCTATCCTACAGTAAAAGACACACTGTCAGCAGCCCCTCAGCGCACTCCCCCAGCCTCCCTGGGGCTGGTGGGCTGTGTCAGTTGCCTCAGGATCCTGCGGATCCAGGACCTTTGCCTTGCATGGTCATCTTTATCCAATGAGTTCAGTGGGCCGGGTGAGAGCTCGGTACCGGGCTCTTCCCAGCTGCTTCGCAGGGCAGGTGCTCAGGCAGGTGCTCAGCGGCAGCTCCCGCCGAGACTCTGCTCCTCCTCCCAAGGACGCTCAGCGCAGAGGTCCCCGAGACCTGCTTTAAAGGTGGCAAGCTTTACGGGGTCAGTGCCCTCGATGTTAACATCACCATGACTAATCTGTGGGGGCTCCAATGCAGAAAAGAGATGACACGCAAGAGCTGATAGGCGAGGGAAGCCGACCAATGGAAGCCGAGTAAGAAAGGGACGTGCTGGCGACACTGGTGGCACAATCCCAGGTGCCAGCTCTAGTCTGCGTACAAATCCAGGACAATCTCCTCGAAGGTTTACCTGCTTGCAGAAAGCGTAAAATATGAAGTTTTACCCCAGAGGGCAGAAGCTGCAATTCTCTGGATTGCAGCAGGGAAGCTGGAGAAGAAAAAGATCTGCCCGGCTTTTGAAAGGGTGGGCTCCATGTCCTAAGGCAATAAAAATGAAAAACCAAAATGGAAGGCAGAAACCAGGCTTTGCCGGTACGCGAGGTTCTCAGGTGTGCTCCGCGTGGGCAGCAGCGTGGTGATTCTGGGCAGACCCGCAGGCCAGCTCCACACAGGGCACCAGGGCAGCGGTCCTCTGACCCCGGGCCGGGAGGGCGCCTCCCACCCTGCCTCTTTGCAGAGAAAATGTTCCATCTACCCTCTCACTACATCGAAATTCCATTTCAATGTAGAAATGGAAGAAATGCTGCCCAGCAATAACTAGAAACACAGCTCGGCATGTGAGAGTAAGGTGTGTTTGAAATCAATTAGAAGGTGACTGGATTATGAGGGCTCAGCTGTGGGCGTGACATGAGGGGGTGGTCACGGTGGGGGTAGCCTATGAAGGACTGTCAAGGTGGGCGTGGGCGTGGTTCAGGGCCCTCCATGCCCCACCCCCTTGACGGCTGCTTCCTGTGACCCATGCTGTGAGCCGCTCTCCCCAGGGTGACCTCCGGGCGGCCAGCTGATGAAGGTCTGAAACATGAGCTGCAATCAACTCAGAGGCTGTGGATGTCAGGTACCCTGTCCCAACAGCAAGGGAAATGATTCGACAAGGAGTGACTGCAGAAACCCACGGGTATCCCCCATAGTCCAGCTGGGCGGGGCCCAGGGATACACAGTGCACAGACCCCACCAAGGTAGCCCATGCAGCCTGTAAAGCCTGCGATGCTCACTTCTCGCCCACACCTCCCCACTTTCGCAGCTGACAAGCACAGGCACATGGGGCAGCAGTGTTCGCTTCCCGCTGGGGTCGCAAGTCTGCCTGGAGCTGCCCTTTTCTGGCAACCATTCCCTGGGATGCCTGCAGCCCTACCCTAGCCCTACCCTAGGTTGTGCCCTGCCGTGCCAGGCCAGCAGCGCATCCCTGCTTCTGCTGAGTCCCCTTTCCTAGGTGGCCTTTAAGCCCAAGTCTTGCACTCTGCTCTCCGGAGCAGTGGCCCCTTGCAGGCCTGCCTCACTGCATGCTGGGCCCACAGCGTTCAAACACAGGCGCCACTGCCAGGAGACTCCAAGACCTTTGCAGCTGAGGTCCTGTGGTGACAGAGTGTGGTGAGCAGTCACGTGGAGGGTCCCTGGAGGCCTGCAGCAGCTGTGCTGAGCTAGCCTGGGGGCTGAGATGTGACATGCAGGACCAGGTTTCTCTTCTTTGTGGTGCACCGTGCTGCACAGGGCAGCATCAGAGCTGTTCTCTGAAGGCCACAAGAACAGTGGCCTTTGCTGTAATCACAGGGACAAAAGACCAATCAACAGAAAACAACCCCCTCCCAGTGACACTGGCACTTGTGAGCATACACTTGCCCCAACGGCACGCAAGCTTGTGAGCGCACAGACAGGCAAGTGTCTTCTGCTGATGCTCTGTAAGCCCCGGGACACACACAGACCACCCCCTCCACGAAAGGTGTATTGTCATGTAACATACTCAGGCCTGGACACCGACTTTACACCCTCATGGAGCAGTGTGATACCCACCACGGGCTGCTCTGCGCCATGCTGAGAGGACCTTGGGGGAAGGTTGGAAGCTATTTAGGGCAAAGAACACCCCAGTTTGGACGACCACATGTGACAAAGCACATGCAGTAAAGCGAGGGAGCCCTGCAAGGTTTCCATCTACATGGAACACGTAAGAGGCTACACAGCCCACTCCATCGCTGCAGCAGCCCCGAGCCTCGTAAGCGTCTCTGTTCTGTCCCCAGATAACACCTGCTGGCTCCTACTGAAGGGTTAGGGCCATGGGCTGTGGGAAAGGACAGCATTGTGGCCAGCAGAAATGGCAAAAGGCAAAAAGGCATCGCCTCTCCTGGTTCCACAACCACGACTGGAACCAAGTGCTTCAGTTCAGGAGAAAACACAGAAAAACACTCTGCTTAACCCAGCCACAGACTGGCCTGAACAGAACCCTTGCTGTCAGCAGAGGCAGCAGAGATAATGAACACCATGTTCCTCTGCTCAAAGCCAGCTGTTATTTTAAGTACCTCTTTACCCTGAGAATGAACCATCAGCAACTCAGAATTGGCAGCGGTGAGGGGAAGCAAGCAGGGATGGAGCTCAAGTGAGAATGGCACTGCGCCTTGTAGTTCCCCTCCAGCTCACAGGGACTATGGCCGCTGCCTCAACTCAAACTCGGCGTTGTCTGCAGTCACATGGCTGCACGGGCCAAAGCGCAGCAAGGGCACCTAGGAGGATGCCCCAGTCCTTGGACACAGCAGGCCAGAGGTGCAGCTGCACACTCTGGTGCTCCTTGGTCGTGCCTGCTTACTCGCGTATTTGTTTCATCTCATTGTTTATATTTACAGGTCACAAAGTGACGTTTGGATGTGCTTGAGTACCACAGATGATTGAACCAAGCTAATTAGCACGCCCGTCACTCACCTTTCCTGTGTGGGCTGAGAACACTTCAAATCCACTCAGCAAGTTTCAAGAAGGCAGAGCACAGGTACTCCCCACATCACCACGCCATGTAATGAGCCCCCGGGACTCCTTCCTCCCCTCTACCTGAATGTGCTTCGCCCAACACCTCGTCTGCTCCAGCTGTGGCCACCCCGTCTCACACACAGCTCCTCTGTATGCATTAGGCTTTGCTAGACTCCACCCATGAGCAGCACTGGCCCCCTACAGGTCCCTGTGCCTGGCTCACAGAGATGACCAAAAAACTAAAGCCAATGTTTCTGTTTTTTAAATGCATTTCTCACAGGTCTCACTACACAGCTCAGGCTCATAGTGATCCTCCTGTTTGAAGCCTCCCCCGCCCTGAGATTACAGACATGTGTCACCACACCTGGTCTCTGTTGCTGGCTCAGCATGTGGTACTAGGGACCGAACCCCCATCTCTGTGCTTGCCTAAGCAGGCACTTAGTCTGCTGAGCTATTGTGCCAGCCCAGTCTTTCAGTTTTAAGTCTGCAGTACAGCAAAAAAGCAAATGGCCAATCATGCCCTTCAGAATCCTCTCCCTGGCTTCCAACACACCCACTGCATCATTCTTGCCACTTTCTGAGGCACTCTGGAGTCCTCTTTCCTAAATGTTTCTACCAGCTGTGATCATAAACATGGTGAGTCTAGTTGCAGAGCCACCAACAGAAAGGCAGCTTATGCAGACTGCTGTCTCCTCACCCACCTGACTCACTGCGTGTGACATTGTATGAGTTATGGCTCTTCCCCAAAGTCAAAATGACCAAGAAAGGAAAACATTTTGAAAGATTTACGACATCAAATCATCCAGGGGGGGCAGCAAGATAGCTCAGGAGACTAAGCACTTGCTTAAGCAAGTGCAGGGATTGGGGTTCTATCCCAGCACCACCCGCCATGCCAGCCCCACGACCTGGCATGCTGAGCCAGCTACTAAGTCTGGGCATGGTAGTGCACATCTGTAATCCCAACTCTGGGGAAGCTGAGATAGGAGGATCCACTACAAGTCCAAGCTGCATAGTGTGACCCTGTGCCAAATACAGAAGAAAAAAAAACACAGCCAGGATAGACACTCAGGAAAGAGGCTTCTGGGACAAATCATGAAGGACAGGAGGACAAGATTTCCCACACTACCTTGTAAGCAGAGCCCATCCGAGACCCAGGGACACAGAGCAAGTGCCACAGTCATGCACCATGAAGCCCCACCTGGACAGGTCCCTACTCACCTGGGGGACTCCCGTGTCCCGCTGCAGCAGTGGCAATTGCAAAGGCAGAAGCTGGCGAAACAGAGCAGTGGGTGCCATCGGCTGTCTGTCCTGGTTGTGCAGAAGAAAGGGAAGGGAAAGTGAGTCAGGTGGACACAATTTTATAATGGAGGTTCTCTCACTGTTTTCAAATGTGGGTGAAGGGTTGGCCTGATATCATGTGCCACTCTTGCTAAGAGGTGGATGGTAGGACTGTATACCAACAATCCCATGCTGGGTGTGTAACTAGGAGAGCTGAAAACACACAGCACAGGTTTCAGCCCCCTTTCTAGAGACCTACAACTGTCCTATGAGGAAAGAAAACCAGGCTGAGGAGTCCACGCATGCACAGGGGGAGTTTATATGTGAAGAGAGCTGTTATGCCTTCTATCTAGGTGCTTCCTGGCACCTTGGGTCTCATAGGTGGGCCCTGGGAGTGAGCAGGTCACAGCAGACTGGCACCAGGTCACGGGCTATGCTACTGGGTCATGGGAATGTGGTACCTGGTCACAGGTGTATGGTACTGAGTTACAGAAGCATGGTACCAGGTCATGGGGATGTGGTGCTAGGTCATGGGAGCATGGTACCAGGTCATGGGGATGTGGTACTTGGTCACAGGTGTGTGGTCCTGGGTCATGGGTGTATGGTACCGGGTCATGGGAGCGTGGTACCAGGTCATGGGAATGTGGTACTTGGTCACAGGTGTGTGGTACCGGGTCATGGGAGCATGGTACCAGGTCATGGGAATGTGGTACTTGGTCACAGGTGTGTGGTGCCGGGTCA
>PVKA01000663.1:167365-185354 GCA_004027165.1 Ctenomys sociabilis | reverse complement strand
AAAAAAGAAGAAAAAAAAAAAAGCCAAAAAATGTAGAAGGAAAGAAATTTCAAATATCAGAGCATAAATTAATGAAATTAGGGCTAAAAGCTATAAATGATTAATGAACCAAAGAGATGGTTCTGAAATAATAAGCAAAATGGTAAAATCACAATCGACATGGCAGAAAACCAGATTATAACACCTCATTTTGAAAACTCATATTCCAATAAATTGGAGGATCTATAAAAAATTGATAAATTTCTAGACACATATGGATTACCAAAGTTGAACCAAGGACATTGAATAGACTGATAACAGGAAATGAAATGCAAACAGTAATAAAAATATTAACCAATAATAAAAAACCCAGGACCTATCCCAACTGTACTGTCTATACACACACATCATGATTCTTCCTTTTTATACCCCTTCCTTTGTCTACACCTGTCAAAGATAGGCACTCCATTGTCATTCAGCTAACTTAGGTGCTTGAACTCGGCAACACAATCCAACACAGTCCAGCATTCCACAATAGTGAGTTATCTGAAGAAGTTGTCGACCATAGCCATTTACAGCTCAACTTAATATTATGGCCCCGCAATGTGTATTCCTTTTTATACTTTTCTGCTGGATGGTTAAGACCTAGATAGAGCAAGACCTATATACCAACACATGTACTTTTTGTTTCTTATGAGGTCAGTGAAGTCCCCTCAGGGTTTATCTTGTAGTTCTGTACCTTATTCTGTAGACCCTTTGTCTGTGTCATCCATGTGGATGAGTCACGGCCAATGCTTGACCAGTTTGTTATCCTTGAGAACCTGAAAGTTTTCTCTCCATGTAACTCTCCCCAGGCACACTATAGAACTTCGATCTCTTTCCTCTGTGGCTCCATGATCTCCTTGTTCAGTAAATTTGGAGCTCAACTGAGTTTCATGATGTTGCAGTACAGGTTCTCCTATGTCCCGAGTCTTCGCTGTGCTTCTATATAATTCTATGAGAGGCAAGATTTGCACTAATGGTGGTTGGACAGGATATTATGTCAGCTTCTAGTACTATGGACAACCACTAGGACAATAACAAGGTAGAAAGTATTAATTATTGAATCTTTGATGTAATTCAGGTATAAAAAAATAAGATACGCAAAGAGCTACACTCTCTTAATTTACTGATAAGAGACATACGGTATAATAATGAATGTAAGTATAGTATCATGTATGCACCTTCTATGATACCAAAACATTACGAAAACAGTTTGCAATGTATTAATTTATCAAATCCATCTTGTCAAGGTATCTTAAAACTGTCTCATTGATATTTGTACTTCAATAAAACAAACAAACAAACAAACAAAAAATCCAGGACCGCGTGGATTCACTGCTGACTTCTACCAGAACTTCAGGGAAACACTAATGCTCCTTAATTTCTCTCCTGAGTTGAAAAGGAAAGAACACAGCCACACTTATGCCTTGAGGTTAGCATTGTCCTGGTGACAAAACTGGGCAAGGACGTAGCAACGACCACTACCACAACAGTCACAGCAGGCTACTTTCCTGAATAAGCACCTACACAGCAAGTCCTCAATAAGATACTTAGAAGCAGAATGTAAAACACATCACTAGAATGTTCGTTCATACAGCCTGATGAAGTGAACCTTATTTCAAGGATGAAAAGATAATGCAGCATATGTAAGTCAGCAAGTATAACATACAACACAAACAGAAGAATAAAAATCAGATAGTTGTCTCAACAGGTACAGAAAAATTCTCTGAAAAAACCAACACCATTAATTCAGGTATGATTTTTAGAAAGCTCAAGTAAATAATTCTACTGAAGCATTCTCAAACTTATAAGAGCTGTTTATGACAAACCTGTTGCTGACCCCATGCTAAGTGGAAAAACAGTAAATGAATTTTCTGTATAATAAGGGATAAGATCTCCCCTCTCAGAACTTCTGCTCCGTATAGTACTAGAAGCTTTATCTAAAGCATTCAGACAGCAGAAAAAAAAAAAATAAAGGCTTTGAGTACAATAGGACAAACTCAAGCTAACATTATTTGAAGTTAACATGATCTGGTACATAGAAGATCCGAAAAATTTCCAATAGATGACTCTGAGAACTAATAAACAATTTAGCAAAGTGGAGGATACAAAACCAACACACCACCACCAAACAAGCAAACAGAAATCCATGCAGCATTCCTACATTATAACAATGAACCACGGGGAGGAAATCAGGAGAATAAAACCATTTAGAATGCGTAAAAACTTTTAAATTCCTGGAAATTAACATAATCAAAGAAGTGAAAGCCTTCTATAATAAAAACTGTAGTGTTCTTTAAAGAGATTGAGAAAGACATTAGGAAATACAAAGCTATTCCCTATTCCTGGATAGGCAGCACCAACATTGCCAAAATGGCCATGTTACTAAAATGATCTGCAGATCTAATGTCCTTCTAATCAAAATACTCCCAACACTTTTCACGTAAGCAGTACAAGCAATGCTACTAAACTGTAGAAAGGGAACTCGACTAGACCCAGAACAGCCAAAGCAATCCTGAGCAGCAAAAGCAAAGCAGAAGTGCTGCAGTTCAAGGTTGCAAAATACAACACACAGCTAGGGTAGTAAAGTCAGCATGATACAGGCAGAAAGCAGACATATTCACCCATGGGATGGAGGGCAAAGTGAAGAAACTTCCCCAGTATCTTCAGTCCTCTAACATTAAGAAGGACCTTTTAACAAATAGTTATCCACCTGCCTAAGAATGTATGTAGATCTAGATCTTTCATCCTGTACAAAAATAAAATAAAAATGGATCAAAGATCTCATTATGAAGTCAGAAGAACTAAGTTTCCTTGAAGGGAAAGATGATAAGTGGTCATATTATATTTTGCCCACTCTAATGTTTCACTGTAATTGATGAAAATTCTTCTTGTTTTCTATTTTTGCTAGACTTTCTCCCATATTACAAAATGTGTAGATACAGAATAAATATTTATTGAATGAGAAGATAAAGAAATTAATGCACATATTCTTCAGAGGCTAATGGAAAGGAATGGGAGCCAATGGTTTTTTATACCAGGAATCATAGTGCATTTTCTGAATTAATAAAACCACTAAATTCAATTGTTGGATTACTGTTCACAAGTGAAAGTCTCCATGAGAATGAGAGCATTTTCTCGGTTATTTTATGTATAGAAATATTTTCTCTCTTCTTTGAACATTTCATTAACAACAGGGATAAATATTTATATAATTAATATAATTAATCATTATATTAAATAAATTTAGTTATACAACTAACATTTCATTGTTTGGAAAACAATCAGCAGCCAACATTTTACTTTTGTTATTTATAAAAGCTTGTCCTTGTTTTCTAACTGAAAGTTGTTCAGTCAGCAAACTACCTGGAACGCTGAGTATCACTCAAGCCTCTGTCCTCAAAGTTTTAAATGCTGGTGCATCTATGGTTGCTATGTGGACATAGGCTAACTCCAAGAGATCGCTTACTGCTCAGGGCTTAGCTTATCCATGTAAGGACTGCAAATACAAGTTTGTAGAGAACTCCATCTTCTTCCTATATGATAACAAGTGAATTTGTGTTCTGCTGTCTACCTTAACTGCTGTTTACAGACTAGGTGATCTCTGTAGGAAATGCTGCTGTGCATTATAGAAGTGTTTTCTGCTCCTTTTGGCTTTTAGCGGTCGAGCTTCCATTAGTAGGCAACTAACAGTGCATTAAAGTTCCTTGCCTAATTCCGGAGCTGAGTTAGGTGCAGTGTTCCTGCCTGAGTCTGTTTCAGTGTCTGAGGCCAATATGGGGAACAACCTGTTCATAGGACTCATGCGCAAAGCATGACAGTGACATAGGGGAATGAAATTCCCAACACGAAAGATACCTGGGATGAGTTTGTGCTCTGTAAAAGTGAAGAATGTATTTTAGGAACAGCAGAGGTTAAGAGCAGAATTTATTTATTGACAGAAAAGAAAACTTCTGTCTTAAAGAGGGGTTGAAGGGAACTCTAGTAGGTTGCTGAGAAACCTGTCATTTCTAGGGATTTTTGTAAAGCAAAACCATGAGGTGAGGTGGGTATAAGGTGGAAACATAGGAGCTCACTAGTGGGCATGAAAGGGACAAAACTGTGGTTAACCAGTAAGATTACAAGCATAATTGCTCAGACAAAAATTATTAAATCAAGATCAAATGGGGAAGCAAATCACTTAGCAAGTGAGGTGAATATAGAAGAAGGCATTTTCCTACAGGGGGTTGGGTTAGTGAGTCTTCCTGGCTTTTTTGAAGTGATGGCCACCAATTTAGAATATCAGTCCCTGATGTCTGTCTCTATGGAGGTGTGTGGCTGCATGTGATTACTTTTTCCTCTTGAGGTGCAGACCATAGAAGAGGTGCCTGTCCCACAGTTGCAAGTTATCTTGTCTTCCGTGTTGGGTCCTATGAGGACTATCTTACTGCCTAAAATATTTCCATCTAACTCAGCTGCCTACAGCAACAGTACCCCAGGAGTTGGAAATAAGGTACCTCTAGCTTCATATCTCAGAGCTCATAGGATATGGATTTCTCCTCCTTCTACTGTGTGTGTGTTTGGCATGTGTGCATGTGCATGTGCATGTGCACGTATGTGTGTGTGTGTGTGTGTGCTGGTTGAATAAGAACATATGCATGAGCATTCACCAGCACAAAGGAAGTGAAAATATGATCCCAAAACAGAAAATCATCAATCCTTTCATAAACGTAAACATTCTTATAAGCAAAATGAAAGTAAAATTTCTCAGCATCACAATACTACCAATTAGTTTACAAAGCATCTATCTAGTTGTATAGAAAAAGATTAACTCAGAAATCTCATTTGTTCTCCTCAATGGGAAGTTTTGTCTATTCACAGTATATTTTATCTTTCTAGCTGCTTCTATGTACTTCAGGATAATGGTTCTATGACCAAAATCTTTCCTGATTTTGAGCCTCATTTCCTTCTTCTTACTTCCATTCATTTGGCTTTAATCACACACTTTTAAAGCCTCTTAAAATTTTCTCTTTTCAATGCACTTAATCACTTTTTTTTATAAGTATTTGAAAGATGATTTAAAAAAAACTCTGCCCATTTAAATAATTTTAAGTTAATCATATTGCTCATGCTGCCTTTCTCTCCTTTCTGTTCTCTTTTTCATGATACTGAGGAGTGTGAGATACCCTGGGCAAGGATTTAAAGTTTATGTGCTTAATCAGAATAGCTGTTTATCTGATATTTGAAAACACACTGAAGCAATATCTGGTTTTCAGGGTAAATAAATTTACCCCTCAAAATTGTTGGACATTTTATATTTTCAAAGTCAATGCCTTTGCCAACTCTCTCCATTCTGTTTCATAAACTCAAAATCTTCTATAAACCCTTCCTAATACCTCTGTGCCAATTTCTGCGCAATAAAGGGCAAATGATTTAAGATGTCTCATACTTCAAAAGGGGGATAAACATAAATGCAGTTTCAAAAACTACCCTGATAGCATATCCAAAATGGCAAATAAGTGAGACAAATAATAATTATTATAGGAATTCACAAGTTGAAGGTGAGAAAGTGGGAATTTCCATACAGTAAAAGGACAATGGCCTCCTAGCTTTCAATTCCATATCTTAAGACCCAGCCCTTTGTGAAAGTGACCACCAAAGGACCTGCACTTAAACTTCATAAATATCAAGAATCTCCTAAAATTGCACTGGAATTTTTATTTTTGCAACCTTAAAGTTCCCTGAGAGCTTTTCAGATGTCTTTAGAGTGAAGATTCTTTATCCCAGAGTAGGATGACTTCTATCAAAGGATTTTATTCTATTTGTTTTTTTGGGAATTTGTCTCTTTTCTGATATAAGAACTTCACTCACAATCTGAGTTTCTGTATTTTGAATCTGAGTTCTTGCCTTACAGCTCAAATCCCCAGTACCTAAGCCATTATGGGCTCATATGCATCTGTCCCCATGGATACCATTTCTTTCATCCTTAGACTTGAAAGAATATCAATGTTTTGTCACTGAACCAACCTCCTAGCATAAGTCTTCCAATGCCTTCTACCATGTGTTAGTGTGCACACCAGTTTTAACACACTGTTTTTCACTTTGTTTATTTTCTTTTTACAGCCAATCAACCTGGCTTCAGTGGAAGCCTTGTAGTTCAGATAAGGTACAGAACATTTACCTTCTTATGTTTTATTCCTGCCTGCCTTTTCAGCCTAATTTAACTAATTTCCAAATTTTATATCTGTGTTTGGATTCTTGATCTCATCAATACTAAGATATTTAGTTCTTGCCATTATTGTCCAAACTTTCACAGCCAAACACTTTTCTTAGCATAAATAGTAATTTATGCAGCACTGGATTTTCTGGTAAATCTCAGATTTAATGAAAATTTGAAAAGTAACATGACCTAATATATATTGAACTGGCTGGAAGGGGATTATTGAAAATATAAAAAATATCTAGAGTGAGAAGTATTGAAAGTAATTGAAGTAAAATTAGAAAAATAGAAACCCTCGGCATGTTTAAGAAGGAACAAATAGGGGCTGGGGAGATGACTCAGTGGAATAAGCACTTCCCTGGCAAGCGCAAGGGCCTGAGTTCAATCCCTGTTCCAAAAAAAAAAAAAAAAAAAAAAAAAGAACAAATATATATGTATATATATATAATAAATTTTCTAATTTTACAGTAGTTTCTATTAGAATAGAGAGTTAATATTGTCATTTATAGTATCCACTCTTAAATTTAAAACATTTCCAAACTATTATACATTATTACTAATATTATGCCTCATAGCCACTGTTAAAGGTTTTTGTTTTGTGTTGTGTTATTTTTAATGTATTTGGCACAAGGTGCGCTATGCAGCGCGGATTTGTAGGGATCTCCTGTCTCAGCCTCTCCAGCGCTGCCATGATGGGCTTGCACCCCACGCCTGGGCTGGGCGGCCAGCTCAGGTCCCTGGGGGTGGGGCTGGTGCTACAAGTGCTGTCTGGAATTGAACCAGTTCCCTGAGCTTGCCTAAGCAGACACTTAGTCCACTGAGCTATCTTGCTGGGCCTTTTAAGGTGTTTTGTTTGTTAATTTCCATTTTGTGGATTTTTTTTTTAATCAGCTGTGTCTAGTACAAGAACGATCTTTATGGTACCTCATGCCTGGATCCTTGTGGTATTCTCACCAACTCAATATGTTATTTTTGAAGCAACAGTAAAGTGATAGAATACGAAGGTTCCAAACAAAACTTTGTGTCCTTCTACAGCAAGGGGACAGGATGAGGCTGTCGCTGGGGAAATAGGTATGGCCTGCTAATTACAAACTTCCAGGCAGATGTGCCGCTCCCAAAGTGCTACATGTAGGTTTTTTGTAAGAGTCTAGCAGGTTCCATAGGCGCACCGGACCTGCCTCAGCCGAAGGCCCGGATGACGCAAAACCGAAGACTAAGATAAGCTTTTGCCACTGTGTTTTCCCTTGCTGCACTCATGCTGCCAAGTGTCCTATTTCGACCTGGCACAAACTCATTCTGTAGAGCCTATTTCTTTTCCTCCCTCTAATAATCTTTCGCAAGCTGAGATCAGTGGTGCACCCTGTATCTCAAGTGCTCAGAGAGCTGAAGTGGCTGGCTGCACAACTTTGAGGTGCACATGGGCCACATAATGAGTTCAAGGATAGTGAGAACTCCACAGTGAGACGTTGTCTCAAAAAAGCGAAACAAGGGCCTGCCAAGTAATTTAGTGGATTAAAGCACCTGCAAGCAGGGGAAGGGGCCAGGGGTTCAATCCCGGGCCTGCCATGCTTGCCCCACCCCCTGCCCATCCCCCATACCTCCACATGCTGAGACAGCAATTGAAACTGGGTGTGGTGGCGCGCACCTGTAATCCCAGCTCTTGGGAGGCTGTAAACAGGCGGATCACTACGAGTCTAATCTAGTAGTGAGACCCTGAACACCCTGTAGACCGTTCCCTAAAAAATAAACAATAAATAAAACTTTGGTATGGTTTGTGATTTTCTCTACCAATTCTTTTCTGCAGACTGAGAAAGAACCTATTAATCTTCTCCAGTACCCTAAACCCAATAATGCATGTTTTTGTTTTTATGTATTTAGTACATGATCTACAGGGTCTCACCATACAGATCAGACTCAGAGTGATCCTCCTGTTTTCAGCCCAAGCACTGGGATTACAGACGTGTGCCACACCCAGTCTCCATTGCCATTTCAGCATGCTCAGGGCCAGGGCTGGCACAGCATGCCAGGGATCAAACCTCCATCCCTGCGTCTACCTAAGCAGGTGCTTTAATCTGCTAAGCTAACTGGATGGCCCAGCATGTACTGTTAATAACCTATAATTGTCACAGCAATAAATTTTTATAATGTAAAGTACTATAAAGAATCTACTGTGGGGCCTGGGAGATCGCTCAGTGGAATAATTGCTTCCCTGGCAAGTGTAAGGGTCTGAGTTCAATCCCTGTTTCCACTAAAATAAAAATGAATCTACTTTTGGGCTGGGGAGATATCTTGGCAGTCTAAGTGCCTGCTTGGAAAGTGCAAGGACCCAGGTTCCATCTCAGGTACCACATTCCATGCCAACCCTGGAACCCTGAGTGCACACCTATAATCCCAGTGCTGGGGAGGCTGAGACAGGAAGACAACTAGGAATCCAAGCTGTGTACTGAGATCTTGTACCAAATAAATAAAGAAATAAAACATTAAAAAATTAATCTACTTTAACAATTTTATAATTCTAGATGTAGTTTTTATTTAAAAAATAAATACTTAAATATTCAGTTATTCTAGCATGTGATTTATTAATTTTATAAAATTATTAACTGTACAAGCCTTAACTTTTAATATAGGGTTGGTTTAGCTCATAGTTTTTAGGATGAAAAAAGCCATTTATGATGAGAAGCCATTTTTCAGTGGTAATTAAAATTATATTAAGTAACTGTTGTAAAATGTAACACCATAAACTGTTACAGTGGTGCTAATCTGATAAATCTCGAAAGCAATGAATGCCATTAGCACTTTAAGCAAATGGAAGCAAACATAAAGGAAGATATAGAAGCAAGCATAATGTTATCCCTTAATGTTTGAAGGGATTAGTAGTAATGCTGATTTATAAGCTTAGTATCTTTTGAGATTCATGCAAGGTGTTCATTTTCAAGTATATGCAGCCCTATTTTATTAGAAGACAAAAGGAAACTAAATAACTTTACCAGAATAATGGCCTTTGAAGAAAAATGAAGCTATGAATTGGCTAACTTGCAAGCAGTGGAAAGAGAAAATTCGGGGGAAATACAAGCAGGTCTTTTAAACAATGGATGTCTGAGGAGCCTCCAAGTTATTGTTCAGGCTAAGAATATACAAAAGAGGTCCAACTTGAATATTATGATCTGACAAACTTTTAACCCAACAGTATTTGTGTCATTGGAAGCCAGATTCCTTTGACAGGGAAAAGTGAACAGTTAGTGTAGCAGCATAGACCAGAACCACAGTAGGATATCTTATGATCATCTTTTTCTTCTGGGATTAGCAATAAGGTTCAGTCCTAAGGGAGATCACATCTGAAACGGGCTCTTATATGACACAGTGTGCCTGATAAAATCTCTGACATTCAGGGTACAAAACTCCTGAAAGCCAGCCTGATAGGTCAGTGGACTAAAGAGCCTGCTTAGGCAGAGCGCAGCGGCCAGGGTCTGATTCCTGGCATGCTGTGCTGGTCCTGCCCCCTGAGTGAGACTGGGCGTGGTGGTGCATCCCTGTAATCCCAGCATTTGGGAGACTGAAAGCAGGGAGGATCACTATAAGTCTGATCTGTGCAGTTGAGACCCTGTAGTTCCTGTACTAAATACATTACAAAACAAAACCTGCATGAAAAACTTTTTTTTCTTTTAAAATCAAAATATCAGATCATTTTGTGCTTCTTTATCTCTCAACAATGTTAGGAGCAGACAAATATTTCCACTTGTGTAAAACTCTTACTAAATGTACAGTACTCTGTGTTTAATATGAAAAATATCATTGTCAATTTGGAGGAGAAATATTTCACTTGCTTTATCATAATTTGAGTGTCCTCTGTGTGAGAATTTGACTCAAAATGAGTTCTCTGAAGGTGGAGAATCTCCATTTAAGTTGATGTGGAATTTGAAAACAAATTCATGTGGAAAAATTGAATGAGAGGAATGAGTGATACTTTGAAGAGAAAATGAGTCTAGGAGAAGCAGAGGGAAGATCCTGCGAGCAGGAGAGAATTCTCTTGCCTTCTGTAACATCCAGTAGAGTGCCTGAGGTTCTGAACAGAAAGCAGAGCCGGCAATCCTATGCATCTCTTCATAGAACAAAACACTATAGAGATACGTCATCATTCTGGAATTATGTAAATTTATTTATACTTTTTCCCTTATTTTTTGTTTATGTTTTCATCAAAGCAGAAAATAATCTGACACACACAGGAGTGGTACCTCATGCCCATCATCCCACATGTGGAAGTTTGAATGAGGCCTCAGGAGTGTGAATTCAAGACCAAGCTGGTCCACCCAGCAAGACCTTATCTCAATAAAATAATACAATACAAAATAAAATAAAGCAGAAAAAAAAACACACACCATTTTATAGAAGCAACCAACCTTACTCGAGGAAAGGACATTTGTTAATCTTTCATGAAAATAAAAAAGAAAAACAAACAAAAAAACCCACATTAAAACACTAGTGGCAGGGGAGATGGCTCAGTAGAATAAGTGCTTCATTGGCAGTGCAAGGTCCTGAGTTCAATCCCCGGTTCTGCCAAACTTAAATGAATGAAAAATAAATAAAAATAAAAAGTAAAACAGTAGTGATTAGACAGGTATTATGGAAAGCTTCACAAGGGTGTCTTAAAAGAGTTGTGAAACGATGTTGCAGGCTGCTCTATGTCCACACTCTGTTAGATTCACAGCATTATGGTGTTCACTTCTCCTAAATTAAGCCCCTATTGATAACTTTGGGGTATGTAAGGGGCCTGGAATGAGGCATTAGTAAGTTCTACTCTCCTGTCATGCATCAAAAACTATCAAGATTATCCACAATTCTACCACTATTGCTTCATTCTCTTACATCTCAGTGTCAAATACACATGATTATTTTGGTTGTCTTGGCTACCCATAGAAAGGACTCAATTGAAGTCGGAAGAACAGAAAGACAATGAACACTTTTGCTCTACAGGCCCAAATCGCTTCAGTAATGTTTAAAAGCTGCAACAAGAATAAAGTTGGTGAATAAGTCTCTCATTAAAACAAAGAGAGAAAGCCCTACAGTAGCTCCAGAATGGAAGGATAAGAAAATAAAAATAACTGCATCATGTCCATAATTATTCACTTAACATTTATATTGTGCTCTTTACAGTATCTTATCTGTTATATTTTCTCTTTTATATTTGTGCAAAAATATTCATAGGGTTTTCATAAATCCTCTTCTGTCATCAATTCCCTAAGCCCATTTCCACATAATCTTAAATTACTGAGGGAATGAATTTTGCCACAACAGAGTATTTCAAAAACACAGAGGAAGTTAGACAAGGATTATCATTTTATTCTTAGAGTGTTGTCTCTAAAATTTAAAAGGCCCATATTTCGACTTACCTTCCTGAAAACGGGAAATATTTTAACTGATGTATTCAACCTTGTTTATTTCATTCGTTTTTACTTCCATGAGGAAGACATATACACTGGGATTTGGGGAAAAGCTTTCTTCAGATAGCACTGTTGATTACTTTTAGGGACATGACATTAAACTAACTCTTGTGATTCCTTTCTATATATACTTAAGTGGGTTAGTAATACAAGATAATAAATATGCAGTGATCAATCAACAGCTTCGTATCTCTTTCTTCTCTGTCAGGTCCCACACCACCACTCTCATGCAATGCAGATAAGAAAAGGAGTTTTGAGTCTGAGTGGTCAAAGTCCTGAGCCATATTTGTAAGGGAATGGGGTATTAGGGATTAAAACATCTTTAATTGATGGAATTTTATTATTTCCTCTATTGCTTACCTCAGACTTAAAGAAGGAATTATAAACCCAGTTTTGCCTTTACATACATTCTGACCATGGATAACACTAAGTACATACAAACCACTTTTACTGAGCAATCATATTTTTTAAAGAATAGAAAGCAAAAGCAGTAATTTTATTGATACAGATGAAACATAAAAGGAGATGCTACTTTGACTTTCATGTCCTAGTATTTCTTAGAGTTTACACATATGTGTTTGTCTAACAGTCTGAGTATGGCTGTGATAGAGAATTGCTTGCCAATTCTTGCAAGGTATTTATCATGAACAAAAACTAAACTTTTGTTGTTTAAAAAGATTAAGATGTAAATCATTAACAATTATGATTGCTAGTGCTCTGAGTAGGGCTGAAACATAGTCCTATTTTCATTAGTGTGCTCTCCTTTCATTTCTATTCAGTTTTCCCTTTGTCTTGCCTAGGGTGTCCCCTTAGTTATATCTGTTATTTAATAACCCTGTTTCAAAGTTTTCTTTTTTAAAAAATAATACTTCATTTGAAATCTTGTTTGCAACTATTGAAGGAATGAAGGTCGAAATGAACTTTTATCACCTGCTCGAAGTATCTTATATTAATGTCTCCTGTTTTAGTATAAAAGCAGACACTTGTCTCTTATAAGCTCCCTCCCAGGACATCTATGGCACAAAATGATTATATGGAAACCTGGTACCTCCAGAAGCATGAGAAGAGAGCTGGACATTCTCTTCCTAGAGTAAGAGACAGGCTTTCACAGTCCTGTAAGCTACCAAGAAAATATCTTCAGCCCAGCATAGCGGTACTTCATGCCTGTAAGCCCAGAAATCTAGAAGGTTCAGGCAGGAGCATTTTGAATTTGAACCCAATCTGGGCAGTTTATCAACTTGGTGAGATGCTGTCTTGCAAGAGAGACAGACAGACAGACAGGCAGGCAGGCAGATAGACAGACAGAATGGGACTGGTGACATGTCTCAGTGTAAAGATCCTAAATTAAATCCCAGTAAAACAAACAAACAAACAACCTGTACTTTTTGTGTTCTGAGAAGCACTGTTTAAATTTTATAACCTGCAGGTTATATATCTATATATATATATATATATCTATATATATATATATATTCTGGCAGGTGAAGCACAATACAACCTGTACATAAATATTATAGTGTTCAATTACTTGTTTTCCTTTTCATTTTTATTTTTTTTTAAAGAACACAAAATAGTGATAGAAAAAAACAGCATTAGAAACAATACAAGACTCCACTAAACAAAGTAATAAAAATTCAACAGTGGTTGCTATATTATATGATGCTATTGTAAAATCAGTTCTTTCGATTACCAGATACCAATGCATAAGAATAACTTCTTGGCATGTGATCGGGAGCCATATGTGAAGCTCTCTGGGGTTCACTGCTATTGTTCAAGAAATCCCTTCCACAGTACATATCCTGTAATTATTTAGTCCAGTATTTGAATGCAAGGATATTTATCTTAGCATCTTTCAAATAAGAAACACTATGATTTGAAAGAATAATGAGAAATAATAATAATAAATCTGACATAATAGTAACAAAGAAGCTATGTCTTAAATATTAGGGGAATTTAAATATATCACAATATATCTTCCTATGACTGACTGTGAGAAAACATTCTAACCATTGTTGAAAATATTAATAACAGAGATTAAAGCCCCATTATGTTAAGAACAATACATATGTTAAAGTCTTATTCTTGGCATCTTGTTCTTCAAAGTACAAATTTTGAAAATTTTTACTTGGTTGGTCAATTGACTTTTAATGTTTTGACAGTTGGTTATTTTTTGCTTGGAGAATTTGCTATCTGCTATTACCTCATCTAATCTGACAGATGCCTATAGAAAAAGCATTCCATGTGTGAGGTACTATTCTGAGCACTTTCTACTCAAACCTAGGAAGTATGGCTCCTATCCTTATTGTATAGTAAAGGTTACATAGGTTAAAAAAAAATGACTTAAGTAACTTCCCCAAGATCACCAACTCATGAACTACAGAATCTGTGCTTTTAGACTGCTTTAAAATATTTTTAATTAATTAAAAAGTTTTTAAAAGCCAACCTTGGTAATGGTTTTAGGTTCTGAGGAAGTCTGAATTAGAGTTCACACATTGCCTGCATCAAAGTGCGTACGTTGCTGTGTTCACCCAAGATTTGGAGAATTAGTTTTGTATCAAAGGAAGTTTTCTAGGGAGCAAGTAAACTTTTACTTCGTTGATAAATAAAAATGTTCTTGTTTTTTTTTTTTTTTTTTTTTTTTTTTTTTTTTTTTTAGACAGGGTCTCACTATGCAATTCAAGCTGGCCTTAAGCTCACTTTGTAGCTCAGGCTGGTCTCGAACTCACAACAATCCTCCTGCCTCAGCCTCCCCAGTGCTGGGATTACAGGCATGCGCCACCACGCCCGGCGCTTCTTGTTTTGTTTAAAGAGTGCTTCATCTATAACTGGAAAGGATTCACAGAGGAGATGCAAGATCAGCATGGCTGGGGGAGGATGAGGCACAGCTGGATCTTCTCACGCTGTCCCCTAAAGCCACCGAATGCTGGATGGCCACGCCCCCGACAGTCCAGCGTGTAGGAAACTGCTGCTGCTCTAGAAGAGGCCGGTCAGGAGACAGCCCCACTCGAACCTCAGTGAACCCTGGAACTATGAATTCTCTCTCTCTTTTTTTTTTTTTGCACTTATTAGTATTTTTTTTTATAATTTTATTGAGAAACAAATAGCAATGAGACAGTTTCAAAACCAATTAGTAGGACAGTTTCAATAATTAGTACACTGTATATTGTTGTCTTCTTAATGATTATTCATAGTACAAGATGTAGACATGATATCCTGTTCACAAATACTATTAGTACAAATCTTTCTATTCATTGAATTAAGAGAAAGTAGCTGCATATCTATCCTACTTTTTTGAATATACAGATACAAAATGGAACTATGAATTCTGATGTGACTCCGTGTCAGGTGGCTTGGTTTGTATGGTTGGATCTGGTAATCTGAGCAACTGCTTTGAGGTTAACAAAATGCAATAAAATAATGGTTGTTATCATCTAGTTTGGAAATTCTGCATTGTTTTTATTGTTATTATTTTATCTCTTTAAAATAAGAAAAAGGAAAGGAAAGGGGAAAAAAAGAGAAGCATCCATAATCTGTGTGTCTGAAGTGGTACAAATCTCATTCATGCTACCATATCCAAAGAAAAAGAAAGGACCCTGGTAAGGGCCTTGATCTCTAATTTTCCACATTTCTTCTATTATAAATGTTAAAGAAAACATCAGTAAAGGAAAAAGGCTGGTGTTTGGACCCACTGAAACATTACACAGAGAGATTGTGTGAGCCGTCGTGTAGCAGTTATATACCTGCTTCCCAGGGCCTGTCATCCAAGGGCTTTACGCCCCAGGAGAATGCATGCAAATCTACAGCATCCTCTGGCCCTACCTACTTCATGCACATAGATGACTCTGCATAAATCTGAACCTGAAATGGGAACGGTGCTAGTATTGGCTCGCTTTAAATATTGCTGAAGCTTCCCTGTAAGTAATTTTGTTTTCCTTTCTCTAAACAAAATTGTGTCTGATATTTTTATTTAAAAATATGTCACAAGAGCTTTTCCCAAAGTGGTAGTAAGATGTTCTTAATAGTAGATCCAGATAGGAAGGCATTTTGGTATAATTAAGGGTGAAAACCACAGTAGAAATGTTAAAAAAAAAATACCCTTATGTTAATGAAGCATAGCGTATTATTGAACCCTTCATGGGATTTGCCATTGCCAAATCAAGGCTCATTATCCTGCACCTGAGCACCACAGTCCCTGAGCTGCACGGCATGTCCTAATAATAACAGAAATGCTCCACTTTGTTTTATAAAACCTTATTTTTCCTTTTCTGACAGCTCTTTTCTCACTAGCTCTTTCTACTGTCTCAGAGAGCCGTAATTTCAAATATAAACTCTTTTACAACACATTTTCAGATGTGTGGATTGAGACAGGGTAGGAGGGTTGCTATGATCTGAGAAATAATTCAGTAAACCTTGCCAGGAAATCTGCATTGGAAGATATGTAATAAAATATTTCCTGTTTTGGGTTTATGATGCACACCACAATATCTCTATTACAAAGCTCATGATATTTTGAGATTTGGTTTATATATTCTGATATTTTCTAACTCACTAGTGAGCTGGTATCTTGAGCAATAAGTAGTAGAGATCTGCTAGAGAAAGGCAAAGATTCCCAATCACTTTTTCCTCAGAGATAACGTCTCCCTGCTGTGTTTTCTCCAATATTTTCTATGTGACCTCCCTGAATTTTGTTTGTAATTGCCAATAACTATCTATCACTCAATCACATCTGGGGATAAAGGACGAGCTGTGGCTCATTTACAATTCCATGCCACGTCCTGAGCACAGTGACTGACACTGAAGTGCCTCAGAGACATTAGTAGGAGGGCACTGGTGGCACTGACAGGAAAATGGGTTAATACCAGGTAGTGACGTTAGATTAATTTTATAGGTAATAACTTCAAAGAAAGAGTGGAGACTTCTTCTTTTCTGGATGGAACCATGGAGGGTGTAGAAGAGAAGAAAAGCAAGGTTCCTGCTGTGCCAGAAACCCTTACGAAAAAGCAAAGACATTTTGCAGAGTTGAAGACAAAGTGCCTGAGAAAGAAGTTTCCCAAAAGATGCTTCACAAGGCGAGGAGGAAGCTCGTCTATGAAAAGGCCAGGCACTATCATAAGAAGTACAGACAGATGTTACAGAACTGAGATCCAAATGGCAAGGATGGCGAGAAAAGTGGCAACTGCTATGACCCTGGAAAGCCCAAACTGGCATTTGTCATCCTGATCAGGGGTATCAATGGTGTGAACCCAAGGTCCACAAGGTGTTGCAGCTTCTTCACCTTCTCCAAATCTTCATCAGTACCTTTGTTAAGCTCAACAAGATTTCAATTAAGATGCTGAGAATTGTGGAGCCACACATTGCATGCCGGTACAGAAACCTGAAGTCAGTGAATGAACTAATATACAAGCGTGGCTATGGCAAAATCAAGTGAATTACCTTGACAGATAATTCATTGATTGCTCAATCTCTTGGTAAATATGGAGTCGTCTGCATGGAGGATCTGATTCCTGAGATCTATACTGCTGGAAAATGCTTCAAAGACACAAATAACTTCCTGTGCCCATTCAAGTTATCATCTCCATGAGGTGAAATGAAGAAGAAGACCACCCGTTTTGTGGAAGGTGGAGATGCTGGAAATAGGGAAGGCCAGATCAACAAGCTTATTAGAAGGATGAACTAAGGTGTCTACCCTGGTGTTTTTATGATTTGGTCAGTTAATAAAGCATCTGCTTCCAAATTAAAAAAAAAAAAAAAAAAGAAACAGTGAGAGAATATTTAGAATATATATCTGTAGGTATCTGTCAGTTTCTCGGTAGTTCCCAGGAGAAAACGTGAGAGGATTGAAAAAACAAAGAAAAGATATAATAGCTGAGGTCAGGCGGTGGGCCAAGCCTGATAGGGAAAGCCACGACCCTCCCCGAGTAGTAAGGGCCTTTATTCATACCTTTACAAAGTTGTAAGACACAAGGTTGCCGAGCGCTTAACAGCCCCCAATGTCCAGGCAGGATAATTTTCTCAAACTGAGGTCGCTTGACTGCTTCAGGCAGTGAGGGCTCATCCTGCCCCCCCCCCCTACATGATCAAGTTCGCCTTCGGCGGCTCCCAACAGATATCAAATGCTAAACTCAGGTTTCTTCTTAGATATAAATGAATCTACTAAAAATTTAAAAATATTTATACTGACTACAAATATAAATCCTGCAGATCTTGACCATAACAGAAAATTACAGAGAAAAATAACAAAATAGAGAGCCAAAAACCTGAAACCAGTATTTAAAACAAAAGAAAAATAGAGAGGAGAGGAAGAACAGGGAAGGGAGGGGAGGGGAGGGGA
>PVKA01000663.1:85320-167265 GCA_004027165.1 Ctenomys sociabilis | reverse complement strand
ATTTTTTTAAATGTATTTAGTACATGAACTATAGGGTCTCACTACACAGATCAGACTCAAGGTGATCCTCCTATTTTCAGCCTCCCAAACTCTGGGATTACAGGTGAAGGGTACCACGTCCAGTTTCCATCACCATCTCAGTGCAGCCCTGGGGCTGGGCCAGCACAGCACTCCAGAGTTCAAGCACCAGCCCCTGCATCTGCCTAAGCAGGTGCTTTAATCAACTGAGTTATCTGGCTGGCCCAGATGCATAAATCTAAATATCATATGGTTTCTCTTCTATGAGAAAGCAAGAGCGGAAAAAAAAAAAAAGAAAATAAAAGACAATAGGAACTAGGGAAATGGATCTTTCTCAAAGGTTAAAGCATTAGGAGATGCAGAAAGGGGAGGTGGAGGGACAGAATAGAGCATGAGAAAAGGAATCAGGATGTGTTATGAGCATGCACCAACTTCACACAAGGAATATCAGCATTATGCACGACACACATGCACAAATAAACTTTAAGAAGACTCAAATTCCTAGTAATACATTAAAATAAGAAAGGTATTACATTGTAATTCAAAGGCTGGTAGAATAAGGATACATGGACCCAGAGGCAAATAGTAAGTGTAAGGCCTACTTCCTTAAATATGAAAGAATAAAAATGAATCACTTAAATTTTGAGTTCAAGAAATTCATCAAAGAAAATGATTTTTTTTAATGTACTTGGTACACTAAGCAGATCGGACTCAGACTACTGACTCATCCTCCCCAGCACTAGGATTATAACTAAATTAATTTAAAAATATAAGCCAATTCTATATGCAAAAAGAAATAGAATATTTGAAAAGATTTTAACAAATTAATATTCATCCTTAACTTCCAAACAACAAACAAGGTAGAAGAAACCATTAAAATATCTCTTGAGCTGCAAAGAACACCTGAACAGGAGCAATATGGTACAGATCCCTGGGCCTCCCTCCTGCTTGCTGTATGTGTTTCTTCTTCTCCAGCCAGGGGGCTTCGTGCTGTCCCTTGGACCCTCCAGGCACCCTCATTCTCTAGATCCTCTGCACCAGGCTCTCTGTTTTGCTTTTGTCCTGCTTGCCCTGCAATAGCTACTCATTTCATACAACACAAAACTTCCATTCCCTATCACTGGAGTAGAGTAGATTGCTTAATAGATATCAGAATATGTATTTAACCTTTTCAGGGGATTACTACAATGCTTTCTATCCCAGTCCTTGTATCAAGTAAACTTTTTGTGGATCAAAGAATTAAAAATGAAGATTGAAGCCCTAAAAATTAAAAGAAATCTTAGAGCCAGGACTGAGACTCAGTTTGTACAAACTGGTACAGTCATAATAATATGAAATAAATACAGCTTATTTACCATTCAATCTCCCCTCTTCCAGTTTAGTATATGAATGTGAGCTCAAAGCGGGAGAATGCTCATTTTGTAATGGTACCAGGGATTGAAACCAGGACATTTGCACTAAACTGCATTTCCAACCCTTTCTAGAAGTGTGTCATAGAACATCTAAGTTGACCAGGTTACATTGAACTTGTGATCCTCTTGAATAAACCTCAAGGGTTAGAATTACATGAATGGACCACCATGCCCAGCTGTGTTAAATATTTTGACCACCTTTCACTTTTGCTTTTCCTGTGTGTAGCACAAAAAAAAAAAATCTCTGTGGTAAAAAATGTGTGCATATTATGAGCAAAGGAATCCTGATAAACTGTTAGCTGTAATGTAACTTAATAGAGGTATGATGGGAAACAGTCTGGAGGTTCCATAAAAAGAAACACAGAACTGACATATGATCCAGCTATATTGACCCTAGACATACAGTAAAAATTATAGTCTATATCTAAAGTACAAACCTCCATGCCTGTGTTTATTGTGATGCCTTTCAGAAAACGCAAGATGTGGAATCAGCCTCAGTGCCTCTATAAGATGAATGTTTCAGGCGAATACAGTTTGTAGATACTGTGGAATAGTACCCAGCTAGATGAATGAAATCCTGACATTTTCAGGGAAATTCGTGGAACTGAAGTAAAATGACCCAAACACAGACTATTTTTTTTCATGTATTTTTTCACATGCAAAATCTATAAAAGAGATGATAACTTGAAAGTAAAAGAGGAGAAATTAATTGAGAAGGAAAAGATGATGGAGAGAGAGAGAGACGTGAGCAAGGGGAATGACATAGACAAAGTATGACACTTGTATGTATGAAAATGACACAGAAACAATTAATTTGTACAATTAATACGAATTAAAATGTTAAAACTTAGGAATAAAATTGCCAATAAGAGTACAAAGGCAGGAGGCAAATATCTTTAATATACAAAGTTTTTAAATACTCTATGAAGAACTAAGCCTCATAGACAGTGTTTTTAATAATAGTTAAAATTAAATACTTCAAGTATTAAAAACATTGAAAACATGGACAGAAGTGTACTGAAATACATTTTCACTCATTTTTTTAAATGTAAATGAATATTATCTTCATCTACAAACAGCTGGTTGAATTTGTTTTCAGTGTAAATTCTTTGATCCAGAAATTTCACCAGAAATATTTAAGTCCAAGAATATTCGTTGGAAGAAGAACATAAACAAAAGATTAACCTGTTTTCAAACAGGAATAAGATAAGCATTTTAGAGTATAATCATAATATTTTATAATATGCTACTATTTTTACAAATAAGATTTTTTTACAATAAGATGAAAAGTTTGAAATCACATAATCAAATTAAAAGGATACTCTTCAACATCTGATAGTTGAGATGAATCTCTTTCTGTAAAATACATCCACTGAGCTGCCTGTCTAAAAGCACAATATTCAAATATACATGCACATGCCTTAGTGTATAGAATGTGGAAAATAGAAAATATAATTACCTGATAATTGTCATTGTTATTGTGGTATTTGTGTTTTCAGTTTCCAAGTCATAAATTTCATTAATGTTTGTATTTTAACAGTAAACGTATATATACTGAAAAACTAAGTAAAACATAACATTCTTAAAATATTCAAAGGAGGCCATAAGTGTAAAGATATTTCTAAGACATATTTTAGGTCTTTGTTGTATCTAACAAAGATTCAGAACTACAATAAAGCTAAAAATCATATAAAAGGAAGATAAAGTTATAAAACATACAACTCCAAACATAGAAAACATATATTTCTAAACATAGTTTGGGAGATGAAAAGTGATAGATTATTTCTGGGAAATAGATGGCAAATTTCTGGGAAATAGACAACAAAGCATGCAATGTTATCCCTGTTTTATGAATTCTTAAGTATATCGTTTTGAAGAAGATAAACTTTTGTAATGTTTCACTTACTACCTTGTCAGTGGACATGGCTTAAAAAGATAGAGATTTTTGTCTGATCTTTGGGTTTCAAATTTTGAAATGTTTTATTTCTGCTAATAGTCAAGAAATGTTCTCAGAGTAAATTGAATGCAAGAAGCTTTTAAAACAAGATTGAGTATTGCGTCTTTTTTAAATGCTAATCCTTAGAACATTTAAAAATTTCCAGTTCGCATCAGACTCCTAGTTACACTGAATAAATTGGAACATTTGCACTTAGCTAGTGAACTTCTTTGAGGAAGAAGCTTTGCCATAAACTTTTTAGAAACACTGAACCTCAGTGACATGATACATTCTAAAAGATTCTGCAATTCAATGTGGTTAAAAGCAACATTATAAAATAAAATCTTACTTCTGGAAATCACAGCATACAGTGATCTGAGAAAATATGAACTGTACATTCAAGAAAAGCCTGGACCAAGTGAAGAATAAACCTGTACAGCCTCGCTCCTTCAGGCCTTACTCTACAAGAGAGAACAACGTGGTCTCCAGGAGGAAAGTGAAACTACATTCTCATTCAACTTTCACAAAAATATGTGCAGAGCCCAGTCAATGCTCAGAACTATTCCAGGAGCTGGAAGGACAGTAGTGAACAAATAGATAAAAGACATCCCCTTGGAGTTTGCAATCTGGAAAATAAAACTGCATCGATAATAATTCCTAAATTCTAAACTAATTTTAGACAATCAAGCAGGTGATTGTTTGTTTTGTAGAAATATGTCCTTTAAAGATATATATTAACATGCCTGCATATGAGTGGTACTTATACTACTGTATAATTAAAGCTTTAAAAAAAAAAGCTTTAGAAAATGTTTTAGAAAAGCATCATTTTGAATTTATGCATAATATATTACAAACTGGTATCACTGGCATGATTAAATATGGAATCTGTATAGACTGTAAATATGGATAGTTGATATTTTAATTTTTAATACAATTCAATCACAAAATTCATACCTTAAAAAAACTTTATACTTCAGTTTTGGTCTTTCAAAATTTCATTAGCATATTGAGTTTTTTATGTTAAGTTTAGAATTTGGAATTGAAGGGACTTGACACACTTACTGATTTTCTAACATGCTCATTTTGGTTAATGGCCCCCAAATTATTTGATGTGAATTTACTGAATTTCTCATAGATTTCTATGCAAAGGGAATTCAACTTTCAAAGTGTGTTTTTTTTTTCTCATGAACCTACTAAATTCAAGTTATGAGTGGAAACTAAATAGTTCAAAAAATCTATTCCATTAAACTTTGGAAAAATGTATTTATTTGACATTCATAATTATCTTTTTACTTAGTAAAGACCTCCAGACATATATAATATATAATATATATATATATATATATATATATATATATATATATATATAATCTTTTTTTTTGTTTGTTTTTTTAAATGTATTTCGAACAGGGTCTCACTATGAAGCTCAGACTCATGGTGACCCTCCTGTCTCAGCCTCCCCAATGCTGGGCTTGAAGGCAAGCACCACCACACCTAATCTCAGTGGCCAGCTCAGCATGTCTGGGGCCGGGGCCGGTGTGGCCTGTGGTTCCAGGGATCGAACTTAAGCAGGTGCTTAGTCCACTAAGCTAAATCACTGGCTCTTTCCAAATAACTTTAATGCTTTCTATTAAAAGTCACATACGTAGGAGATTTAATAGTCAAGACTGTTTCTACTTCTTCTTTTGTTTTTTTCCATAATGGATAACTAATGGTTGTTTGTGGATGGTTGTCTGCAGAATCAAAACACTTGACATATATAGTCTGTGAAGCATTAAAAATTTAGATGCACATTTGGGGCTTGAAATCATTCCACATTTGCATGTATTTGCACAAAGCATAGCCTGAATTCCACGATGTGCACTCAAAGAAAAAGCGTGCTACAATGAATGTTTTCAGGATTTTACAAAAATGTGTAACTCTTCATCTTCAACTAGATTTTCACAAGATTTGATTTTTTATGTTTTGTATATTTCCCTTTTGATATTTTATTTAACTAATAGGTTTTTCAGGAGTATGTAAATTTCCTTATATACATGACTTTCACATTTTTTATTGATTTTTGGTTTCATAGTGATCAGAAAAAAATGCTTAAATGATTTCTATCTTAAATGTGTTAACAAAAATTTGTTTATTTATGGTCCAGCATATGACCTATTCTAGAATATATTTTGTGTGTGTGTAAGGAGAATACATCCTCTGTTACCACTGATGGAGTATTCTGTGTGTGTCTGCTAGACCTACCCTTTTATCTGCAACATGATTTAAGTCCACTGTTTCCTTGTTCATTTGATGTTTTAGAGATGTTTCCATTATTAAGTGTGAGGGACTGCAGTCCCCTGTTATTATTGAATTGTGATCTGTTTAATAATTACTCTTTGATCTGTTAATAATTTATATTATCTCAGTTACTCTTCTCTTACTGCTGGGATAAAATACGCAACACTCACAAGATTTGATTTTTAGAGAGAATTTTCAGTCCCACATTTCTAGATTGTTTTGTTCTCCAGAAGCAATTCAGATGAAACTTCAGTTCAAACATTTCAGTCCGGAACCCTATCTCCCAACTAGGGAGATATTTTTCCTTTCAAAATCTCTGCTGAAGACCAACTCCAAGCTTCTTGCTGATTACAGCTGGTTTCATTGATCTGCCCTATTTGTTTGCCTATACTGCATTGGTTTGCTATCATCCAGAGGACAAGCTAGACTGATAAAAAGATTTGTCTGTCTTGTGTCAAGAGAAGATACCCAGGTGATCAATCATAAACATTGCTATAGTGACAGAATGATTTCAAGTACATCTTATGTTGCAATTATATGCACATCTATACACATGTATAATATATTTATACATATTTACATACTTACATGTGGATAAGTACAAGTTTATCTTGGATCATGGTTTTTGGAAGGTTTATTCCATAGTAGGCTAGCTCTAAGCCAGAATCAGCATGGTGGAAGGCTCTTGGAACAGAGAAAACTGTTTGGGGTGGATTGACAATAGTGGTCATCTTGTAGTGTCCAGATGAACTGAACCAGCATGGCGCTAGGTGTGGGGGGCCCACCAGAAGATTGCTAGCAGCATAAGCAGACCAGTGGAAAAAGAAGCTGTTGGTTCTCTTGCAGGAGCTTATTATATGGCTTCCTGGTGAACTAGGCTATTGTCCTCACTGAAGAAACTCAGGACCTCACTGCTACTAAGAATGGGTACAGTTCACTTTGGGGAGCTCTGGTCCTCATCATTTTTTAAAAAAATTATTTATTTGTTTGTTTGTTTGTTTGGTACAGGGTCTCACCACACAGCTTAGACTCATAGTGATTCTCCTGTCTTAGCCTCCTCAGTGGTGGGATTGCAGGCTACGTCACCACACCCAGTTTTGGTGACCAACAAGGCAGGCTCAGAATTCCATGGCCAGCAAGGCATGTAGTACTGGGGATTGAACCCAGGTCCTTGCACTTCCCAGGCAGGAACTTAGACCTCCAAGCTATCTCCTCAGCCCACTGGTCCTCATCTTGAGCATCACTTCCTGGCTCTAGAGAGGAAGGAGTTGCAAAGCTCAGTCTCCTGCAGAAATTTGTCCCACTGGCTTTCTTGATGGGAATTTGGCTTTCTTCATCAGCCTAGAAGCTCAGAGCCTTGCTGTTGCTAAAGATGGATATGGAGTATTTTGGGGAGCTCTGGTTCTTACTTTGAGCAGTTTAGCTCCCTCAGCTTGCTAGCACAGAGCCTTCATCCTGTTGGCACAGACTTTCTGGTTTCCATCACGGAACTTTGGGCCTTCCCAGTGCAGATGCATGAAACAAGCCTGCATGAGACATTGTCATGGACTTTAGGCCTCCAGCTGGATTGTGGGAGGCAGTGTTATGAGCTCTAGATCTTCAGCCAGGCCCAAACAGGGTGTGCCCACGAGATGAAAGCCCTCAGCTTGATTCTTTGGTTTTTAGTGTATGAACAGATTTCCTTCACTCTGTATATGGCTCTTTCAATGACTATTATAAATAATCTTTATAAAATATGTGTCCTGTATTGTATTGTTCCCCTTGCACAACCCCAAAGTACAAACACTGCTCACGTTCCAGTGACTAGAAAATAGGGGAAAAGAAGTAAAGTAGGAGACAGACCTTTCCAGGTGACATCCTAGTGATTCCCTCTGCTGACCGTCCCCCACCCCTAACAGCATACTCAGCCACAAGCTCAACAATTTACCAGTGACTCCAGTGCCCAAGATCCAATCACCTTCTGAAAAAATCCCATCTCTGAATACATGAGGATTTGTGAGTAACAGTAAGGGTGTTTCCAATCTGAACCAAAACACCAACTTTTCTGTATAATTGATGTACATTCTTTAATCCTTCAGTTCTGTCAACACTGTTGTATACTTTAGACAGTATGCACAGAACTAGGGCTTTACCTGGTTTCTACCTTATGTGCCAATTTAGTTAAAATGAATTAATCCAGTTATGCAAAGTAATAATTGACTGAAAAATGGCTTAATTTTTACTCTTGCTCCTTTGGATATTTAGATATGAGCTTACTAGAGCTTCAATTTTTCAATATTGAAATTATATCATGTCATATGAATATTTAGTGATTATGATACCATCACTTGAGAAAATTTTTTGGCTAATATGGCATGAAAAACATTTTCCAAAGATGTCTACAAGGGTAAATGTGCTAGCTATTTTTACTTTCAAAATATTTCATGTTTTGATTTTATTTTTTGTCATATGGGTAATTTCTACCTGCCAGATATTCTCATTGGCTATTATCACAATTAAGAAATGTTAACAGCTTTTATTTCTTATATTATTAAGATAAGTAACACCCAGCTCAAATAATATGATACAGTGTGAAAATCATTATATTTCCTGTCTCCCTTATTTTAATATGCTTTCATTTTGTATTTTAACTGTGTACTGAGAAGATAGAGCTCACACATCTTTGAAGTTAGAGATATGGAAATGCCACCACTCACTGGGTGGCCTTAGAAAGGTTGCTTTACTTTTCTATTACATAATTGTTGCAGGAAAATTGGAACCCTTTTTTCTGATACCTTCATTGATTAAATCTAGATGTGTTTTGCTACTAATTTATTTATAATGGTAGGTAAAGGGCCACATCCACTAAATACTTAGTTTTGGGGTGGTCCATCCCTAGTGTAATGTAATTCATATTCATTTTTACTCTTGTGTGCTAATTTTTGAGTGAGAAAGAAAAGAGTGGACTTGTAGCTTGTCTGCTTGTAATGAACTTGGGAAGCAGTTTATGCCTCTGAACATGATCGTATAGGAAGCTTCAAAAAGAGAGGTTGAGGGTTTGGGATCACTAAGTCTCTCTGCATCACAACACTCTGAGGCCTTCCATATATCAAAGGGGCACAAAATGTCCTCTGATTAAAAAGGTGCATGAAAGTGAAAATGTTAACTGCATTGATTCCATCATGACACACTGTCTGCTTCTGTCGAATCACCACACAGCACGCCATAAATCTGTACAATTAAAATAAATCAATGAATAAATAAACATGCCCCTTAGTTATTCTCTTTCACTTTTTAACTGAATTGACATTTAAGGTGCATATATCCAGAATAATTTGTTCTTAGAAAATCAGGCCCGGGGAGACAGCTCAGTGGAATAAGCACTTCCCTGGCAAGCACAAGGGTCTGAGTTCAATCCCCAGTTCCGCCAAAAAATAAGAAAAAGAAAATGAGGCCCAGGGAGACAGCTCAGTAGAATAAGTGCTTGCCTGGCAAGCACAGGGTCCTGAGTTCAATCCCCAGTGCCACAAAAAATTAATTAAGTAATTAATTAAATTTAAGAAAAAAGCAAATTAGCATCTCTCCTTATTTGTAATTCTAACTTTGGGCAATGACAAAGTCAAATAGCAAAATTAAAAAGCATGCTTCTTAGATGTTGTCTGTGTCAACTGAGAAAACAGTTGCTGAAAAGGACCACCAAAACAAAGATGAAATGGTCAAAGAAAAACGCAATTTAATTATTTCAACGCTGAACCAAGTAACATGTTTGTTGCATGTTGTATGTGACAGCGTACATTTCAATAAGAAAATAGACGGTGGAGTTAAGGACACCAGAAGTAGTGGCAAAAGGTGGTGGTCCACAGTCCCTGGGGTATTATAAAACAGTGGCAGGTGGGACCACTTCAACTCCGGAGTGGTGGGAGCTCTGGAAACAGCACTGGGCAAGACAGAAAGGAGCACCTGCTAGGATGTTGTGCTGTTCACTCAGCATAGGAGAGCTTAACTTCAACACCAGTCTCTTACCTTCTAAGGATTCTCAGTGCTAATTTAAAAATAAAGCTCACACTTCTAAACAGGGGAGCCTTTTGAAATGGCACAGTGTGGAGAACAGTAGAATTTCCCAATCCAAATACAGAACTTAACAATACAAGATTATGTCTTTCAGTTGGTCAGTTATTTAAAAAATGTGTGTAAATACACACATCAAAACAATTACATTATATCCAGAACCTTTTATCATGTAAGGCAAAGAAGTAGGTGTGATATTTTTGAAAGATTTCATTAAGGATAAGGACATTCCTTGAAGTTTGAAGAACCGTGTTCTGATATTGTGGCTTTAATTCACAAGATTAGTGTCTGAAAAATTAATTTAACTTCTCAGCTTTCATTCTTCATCTCCTCTCTGTAGTGAAAATACCTGCTCTACATATCTGACATATACATATATTTTAAGACTATATTACTGTAACTAAAAGTTTAAGTTTTGGGTGTATGGTTGAATGGATCTGTAGTCCTACTTTTTCCTTAATCTCTCATTTTTAATGCCTTGGAACTAAAGTAATTCTGAAGAATAAATCAGTCACTATTGATTTCAAGGACCAGAATTCTGAGGAAGCAAGACAGTAAGCAAATAGTGGGTTGGTTCTATTTACATTTTGGGGGTAGGATTTGACTTGCGTTATAATTAGCTAACCTTGATGAGATTTCTGTTTTATACATATCACAAGGTAGCTTCTAAATGAATGCAATTACTCAGTCTCTTAAAAGCACATGAAAGTCTAATTGATGCACCGTGATATTAACTTTAAACACGATTTTATAAAAGATCAAATTTGCATTTAATAAAAACTTAACACTGACGCTTGTCAAAGATATAAAGGAGTGCACATTTTTATACATACAGGTTTGCCTTAAAAGAAGTGCTCCTGAATGGGAATCCAAGGGAACTGAAGTGATGCTTGCTCCTGCTTGGTGCCCGTGGTGGCTGTGCCAATTCACCACCCCCTGAACCCATCTGCACTGATGTAAGAATGTACTCAGTTGCATATACATCCTTCTTATCCAACCAAGAGACTTGTAGTTTCCTAGATGCAGTGAAATTCTTATCAGTTGTGTCAGTGCAAAGCAGTGGCTTGTGGTAAGCTTGTAAATCTCTTTGAATAAATTGGTTATTGTAGATGAACAGTATGATACACGAGGAAATATTGACTATTCATGTTTTCTTGCTGAATGCGATTTGTATCAAAATAAAGAACTACACCAAAGTCATATTCTGCTAAAAAAAAAAAAAAAAAAAAAAGGAAAAGAAAAAATATTGTACTTTGGTGATTGGTAAAAATAATGGGGTGAATTTGGGTCATGCTCTGCAGGCTTTCAAATCTGGCATTTTTTTTTTATGGGAAGACACAAAATTTGTAAGTTCAATTAGGAATGAAGACAATGAAGAGTTATTTCTTTCCAGTTTTTTATTATGGAATTTGCTGCAGTGCAAACAGGATAAGAAACATCTATATTTGGATACTTTTCACTATAAGTTTTAAAATATATTCTTCACTACTGAATTCACTACTGAATACTGATTCTTCACTGCTTTTGCTGTTTTTTTTTTGTTGTTGTTGTTTTTGCTGTTTTTGTTTTGTCTGTTTGTTTTTGTAAGGACAATGAAGCTGTTTCCCAAAGTAAAAGGACTGCAGATAGGTAATTTCAGAGGATTGAGTCCATGGCTTTTGCTACCAGTTCTATTGGTTTATATGTTGCTGATGGAAGCCGGACATCAGCACTAAGCACATGTGAGGGTCTTCTTTCCCTTTCCACCTGTGGCAGATTCACTGGATCAATAATTTCTAGTATTTAAGAAAAATAGGCTCACTGTTCATTCACCATTTCCTGTAAATTGATACAGGATCTGTTACAGTAATGGGGATATTTTATGGGACGGTGGCAGATGGAATAGGCAAGTGAGGTCAAGGAAGACTGCTCCTGGAGATCCTGGTTGGATTTTTGGAGCATGTCTACTATATTATAGGCTTCCACTTCGTTTTGGATTACATAAACCTCATGTAAAACTTTGAGATTTCAAAGCTGTCCTCGTGAAACCTCCCACCTTGGATAAAACATTCTTGGCACATACTGAGGACTATAGCCTGTGGTGAGTGTCCTGAAATGGGAATTCTGTGTGGATAATGCCAGCAGACATGGAGCCCACTAGACTGCTCAGGAGACCAACTTCTTACACTGACCTAGCTCCTGCTTAAATAGCGTTGGGGGGGTAGTAATTATGTTTGAAAGGAGTGAAGGAAGTGGAGGGGCGGAGTCATGAGCAAGGAGAGGGCTGTTGTAGCCAGGAAGCACCCTGTGGAGGGCCCTGCTGGCAAGGGTTCTTGGTCCTCAGATCGCAAAGAGGTTATCTGCAGAGGTGGTGTGGAAAGGGCAGTAGGGGAATGCTTGCAGCCAAGCTCAGGACGGACGGTGGTTTCTTGGGTCAAGACCACTGTAAAGTTGGACTAGAGCGGAGAGGACTGGGTGTTATACTGGTTCCTGAGAGCAGACAAGGAAGCAGATTGGGGGAGAATCTTGGAATTTCCCCATACCTTAGCAGAGGAATTCAGGCAATTCATGCGCACCTCAGGCTGCCTGCTCCGGTCATCTTTTCCAGTACCTGATGTGACAGGTACAAAGTGCGTACTTGGGGTACATGTCAGTCAAAATGCCAAGATTTCTGGTTTTTATTTTTTTGTGCCTAAGCTTTTATATTTTTATTTGGCATACTCTTTTTTATTTTTCCTCAGATATTTTATTTATAAAAACTGTAGTTCTGACTACTGGAAAAGAAGATGCCTAGAAAGAGCATCTCACTTTTCAACTAAACAGTATCTAACAATAAGGGAGAATGAAATGGAAAAGGAACCAGGGCATTTCCCACAGTGGCCATACACACCCAGAAATGTCTTTGAAGATTTGTCTTATCTTACAGTTCATTTAAACTTGGTGCTACTTTCTATGCAATAGATACACAAGCAGATTTTAGCATAAGACAATGAACCAAATTTCTAAAAAGTTACAAGTGTAATATAGCACCATATAATTCTGAGACTATGAGATGTAATTCCAGAACCATGGGCCAAAATTCTGTCTCTCACTTTTGCTGCTTTGGTAACCTAGGTTCAGTTGATTGTGATTTCCAAATCCTATATAGGATATGGGGGAAAAAACATCGATGAAGTTTGCTGTATTAAATGAGAGAGCTTGTCTAGAACTTAGCAGGTCTCAGAGCATGGTGCTTGTGTAAGCTGAATTTGTTATTTTAATGAATTATAGTCCTGGAGAGAAATAGGAATTCTAAGAGCCTCTGAAGATAGCTAAGCAGCTGCAGGACTGGGAAGATGCGGCAGCCAACCCTATGTCCGCATTGCCATTGCAATAGTCACAGAGCAGGCTGCAGGGACAGCTGGGATTTCTGACATTGCCTCTGTACCTTACTGTTATTTCTTCCACCCTTTCTTCCCTACTTGAGATCCTCAGAACTGCCTTCTTTTAGTGCCTTTAGAAATATTGATTCTCCTTTAATTAAAACTGAGTTCTTTTTTAGGTCTTATTATTGCTACTTTCATCTTAGGCTCCATACCCAGAAAATTATTTTTACAGTCTTATTTTATTACTGACACTAGCAGAAGCACAGGTGGTGATGACTTTCCTTCCAAGGTATGACTTGCTTCTCAGAGGACCTCTCCCCAACTCTGTCCCTGTCCCCAGCCTTTTAGGACACATATTGCCAGATTCTAGTGATTGTCCCTCAAAGAAAGAGCAAAACAAAAACAAAACACTAGGACAATTACTGAGCTACTGTGAAAGTGAGTCAGAGTAAGTGAAAAAATAACTATAATGAATGTGGAATTATTCAACAAATGCAAGAATAGAAATCCAGAGGACCACTGTTTTTTGAAGATATCTTAATGACAGAGTTTTAAAGCAAGTGAAATAAAGCAGCACATTTATCCATATTCTTTTGGTCTTTGTATTTGCACCTTACACTGAAAGGTCTATGAGTATGTGAAGGTTTATTCACTACCTTAAACACATTTTTTAAAAATGTATTTAGTACAGGGTCTATAGGGTCTCACTACACAGATGGGACTTGTAGTGATCCTCTTGTTTTCAGCCTCCAAACACTGGGATATAGGTCCACACCACCACGCCTAGTCTCAATTGCATCTCAGCACGTCTTGAGGGCCAACATGGCTTGTGGTGCTGGGGATTAAATCCTAGTCCCCATGTCTGCCTAAATAGGTGCTTTAATCTGCTAAACTATCTGGCCAGCCCTTATATTAGTTTTTGTTTTGTTTTGTTTTATGTACTTGGTACAGGTTCTCGCTATGCAGCTCAGACTCATAATGATCCTCCCATTTTCAGCCTCCCCAGCAATGGGAATACACACATGCACCACCACACCTGGTCTTGGTGGCTGGCTCAGTGCCCCCTGGGGCAAGGCCAGTGCAGCACGTGGTGCCAGAGATTGAACTCAGTCTCTGCGCTTGCCTGGGCAGGTGCTTAGTCCATTGAGCTGTCTCGACACCCCTGCATTTCTATTTTTAGTTTTCACATCTTCTATACTAAAGAATAAGTTTTCTTTCTGTGCACTGTGGTAGTCATTGGGAAATCCTATTGGAATGTAGATATTTAAATACTTTTTCTTGCCTGCAGCAATTCCTCCTGCACCTAGTGAAAGATTTCAATGCATCTGTCTGCAGAGCACAAGGAGAAAGGTCTGGAAATTTATAAGAGTTGAACAGTACACTCAGTATCTACCCCATCTGGATTTTAGGCTGAGCTTTAGGGCCCTTGAGTCAGGAGAAGTGGGACACAGCAGACGTTACCGTCTTATTCTCCTCGCAGTGTCATACCAAAATATCATAAACTGAATGGCTTAAACAAAAGACTTACCTTTTTCTCAGTTTTGGAGGTTGGAAGACTGAAATCAGGGTGGTGGGCTGGGATATTAGCTCTGTCAGGCATTTTACTTTTTGCTTGCAGATAGCCACCCTTTTGGGATGTCTCCCTATGGCAGAGCAAACAACCTTTCATGAGGCACCAACCCCACCATAAGGGCCCGGTATCATGGCCTTATCTAAGCACAGTTACTTCTAAGGCAGCATTTCCAAATACTATCATCCTGGGACTAGGGCTTTGGGTGCAGCGCCCATTGCAGTCCACAATTTTACTGTATCCTGGGGTCGCTTTTGCTTCTTCGTTGCTAAAGTTGGGCTGCTTTCAGGATGGTAAGACCTACTTGCCATCAATCCTTCTTGCACCTTGTTCTCGATCAGTGTTGAAGCTGTTTTGCTACTGGTTCCAAGCTAACCTCAGTGGTACTCTTTTTAAACTAGACTTTATTTTTTTCAGAAAAGCTTTGGGTTCACAACAAAATCAAGCAGAATAGAGATTACTTCCACTGTTCCCTTTCACTTCCCTCTCTTTACCTGTTTCCTGCCACTATCAGTGTCTGACACCAGGGCTACACACTTAATGTAATGAACGAATCTGCACTAAAGCATCCTTATCTCCAAACATTCATAATTTGCCTGAGAGTAAGTCTTGAGGTTTTACATTTTATGAATTTTAACAAAAGTCGGCTGAAACACATCCGCTCTCATTCACCCCTTCCTATTTTCTCTTCTATGGCATACATTGATATTTTCACTATGTTGCTCTGCTTTTTCAGATCATCATAAAGTTAAAATCATATGGTAAGTAGAGTTCAAAACGGGATTCATTTTAGACATATTTGAAGCTTATCAACACTACTGTTCTTAAAGCAAATGATTCATATTCCAAATGTATTTGTTTTCCTTCTGTCTCTTTCTTTAATCTCACAAACTGGAAATTAAATAGGCAAAAAAAATCTAAAGTAGAAAAATGTACCTTCAGACATGTCCAAACTTTAGCATGTTTGAAAGAATCAAAAGCCAACGCTTCAAGCAACATCACTAGTATAATCCAGATTTATTTGGTTCAGTTCTTATGTCTTCATCTATAACTGATTTCTTTCACAAAGAAAAAAGGATATGATTCAGAAAGAGATCTGTTGAAAGAATTGCAACATTAACCTTTCTTAGTTTCTATCTACTGATATAAATGACATAATTGCATTTTGTGTTTGATTTTATGTGGCAAGTCTGAAGAGATGTTGTGAGAATTTATCTGTAAGTTGCTCAAGTTCCATGAAAGTATGAAAAAGGCTCTATCTTTGGAAAACTGCAACAATGACAAAATGCACTGCTGCTTAAATATAGCAGGTGCAAATAAAATAAAATGGGAAACTGGGTCTGACAAAACACAGTGATAAGGCAGGAAGAGAAGGTTGTAACCTTTGATATTCATAGTAGTCTCTTCGAATACTCTTTGATGAGAATGGAGACAGTACCAAGAATTGTGAATGTATGTCACAATTATCTTCAACTACAGTCACAATGACCTATTGTTGACCCATCTCTGAGAAGAATTTAGTAGTGTTTCCATTCTGTTGGAGCAGTTGAAGTCTCCTTTATTTCTCTGTAAGTGAATGGTGAAATTCAATGTTACAAAATGACAGATAATTTGATTTAGGAGGAAATTAATAAAAATTGACTTCATTCCACTTTGATTGCTGTCAGCATTTTAATTGGAAAAGTGTCTTTTGCTTCGGGCATAGGACAAGATCTGAGAATGAAGGGGATTAGAACACAGTGACAAGAAAGCAGTAGCTTTCTATCCTGAAGGAGAAATCTGCCCACATCTGAAATAGCTCTTGGCTATGAGTCAAAATTACTCAATGAATAGCTTTAGAAATTGTACTTTCTATCACAAACAGAATAATCACTGTAATATCTGTATACTAAGGAGCAGACACAAGAAGTATTATATACTTGTGACAAGCACTCCTTTTATTATGTTTTTTTTATTTTTAGTGGGAAAAATTATGCATTCTTTTATGAGCATAATTTAAAATTTTCTGGAAACTATCCAGTGTCAGTTGCTTTGTTCTATATAGAGATCATCAGTTCCAATTATGCAGCAGGGAGTATATTACAATAGATATATAAATTAACTAATTGTGGAGGCTGGCCAAATAGCACAGTGGATTAAAGTGCTTGCAAGCAGGTACAGGGGCCAAGGGTTTGATCTCCAGGCATGCTGTGCCTGCACCACCCCAGGGGCATGCTGAAGCAGCAATTGAGACTAGGCTTGGTGGGGTGCACTTGTAATCCCAGTTCTTGGGAGGCTGTAAACAGGCTGATCACTGAGTGTGATCTAGTAGTGAGACCCTGAACACCCTCTAGACCCTTCCCTAAAAAAATACAAGAAAATTAACTAATTGTTTTCCAGAGGATTTTCACCACAACTATAATTTTTATCAATGTTCTTCATTCTTTAAAAATATCTTTACCTGTTATGAGCAGAACTTGTTTTCGAAAAGCAAACGAGAACATGTGGCTTCTCAGTTCTATCAATTACATCTTCCTTTCCTAAACTTGAAGGTCTCATGTTATGATTCCAGCCCCTTTGTGTAGCTGACCATACAACTGTCAAACTACAATCAGTTTTGAACTTGAAAAGTTTACATGTGAAATTGGAAGTTAGGAATATTTTTTGTAAAGAGCATTTTACAAGAAAAACAGCCACTGTTTCTTTTCATTTTTTGTCTGAAATATTATCAGAAAAATTGATGTATAACCACAGTATTTTGACAATATACTGAAACAAAGCCCTGAAAAATAGTTTAGTCTCAAACTGTTTGAGAGTTCCTCTGAAGTACAGAAAACACTTTTATAAAGAAACAAGGAACACAACTTTGATGATTCCTCGGGGCATGGGTATAGACCCACAGTATGGGTCTGCTAGTATAGACCAAGTATATTATGTTTTCTGTTCAGTAAGAAGAAGGCATCCTCTGTAAGCTAGATCTCATTTGAAAGAAATATTCCTTTGTTAATAGAGTTGCACCCCATAAGTAGACTGAAAGACAGAGCCATGCTCAACAATGACCAAACAGATGGAAGATCTGACAATATTTTAGCAACAATTTTCATATCTTCTTAGATAAATCATTTTAGAATGGTTAAATAAGACAAAATGTATGTCTTCATATCAGTTATTCTCTAAAGGTCTTTTCCTTGCCATCCTAAACGACATGTGAGGACCCAGAAAAAATATACGTGTGTGTGTGTGTGTGTGTGTGTGTGTGTGTGTATCTTCCTCCTAATTAGATTCTGTAGAAGTTGAGTATGGATTACATGTCAGAGCATTAAGTAGTCACAAATAAATAATCTTGCGGAAAAAAACAGAATTAATTGAAATATGAGTAGTTTCTCTGTTATTTAGCTTTGGTGACAATAAAGTGTCAATAAACTGCTACTATAGACATTAAGAGCCCTGGCCCCTCTTAGGAAATCAGATGGCATTGCTCCCTTCTGAAATTGTTAAGGGCTAGTAGCAGAGGCTACCTGCAGAAATTGATCTTCTGCAGTAATTACTTTATTCTTTTTTATCTACTTATGAAACTGCTTTTGAGATAGAAGAAGGCAAGGCAAAACAGCCATGAAGCTTATAAGCTGGAGAGAAAATGTGATTGCAGTTTAACTACATTTTACAAATAGAAAAATGAGATAAACATAATTTGGAATGATCCATATTAGAAATTATATTGTCTTTGCGATGATTGGCCACGTTGTGCATTGTGCTTATAGATTAATAAATCTTAACAGTGGTTTTTTGCCTGCTTATCCTCTGACAGGCTGTGTGGCTTGAACAATGAGTAATGAACTTGAAGCTTCATTTTTAAGGAATTGATAGTGAAACAGACAGTGCTAAGTGCTAAGAAGTAAATGAAACCGAACATGATGGAGCACCATCGGTGGGATTCGATGGATAGGAAGCCATTTGGGAGAAGGTATTAACAACCAAACTCTGATCTGTAAGATAAGAATAACTCAGCTACATTAAGAGCTAACCAGAGAGAACTCCAGCAGATGAAACAGCAAATACAGCAACAGAGACAGGAAGGAGACCACGTCTTAGTCGGTTCCTTTTACTAAGACAAAAGCCCTATAGCCACAAATTAAAGGTGAAGTCAATTTGAGTTTATTTTTTTTAGTGCCTTAAGCCCATAGTTGGGAGGTTCCCTCTCAAAAAAGTGGCACAAAGGGCTTTCCAGAAGGGCTTGCTGCTGAGGAAAGCAGCTCACCATGGCAGCCCGGAAACAGGGAAGGGAGGAGCCGGAAGAGAGACACGCACTCCCGGATCGTGCCTCCTGCAACCTCCCTCTGAGGGCCAGACCCATCCACCGAGAGCGTGTTTTCTATAATAATCTAATTCTTTTTCGAAAGCCCTGCCTATGTGTGCAGGATATTTGGGGGGACATTAGATGTAATCCGTAATAGGTCAGATGGATGTCAATGTGTTAAGGGAAAACGATTAAAAGCTGATATGATTGGACCATTGTGAGCAATGGCAAACTTGGGGTGAATTTAAGTTAGAAAGATGATTAGGCTTTGCAGAACCATTTGAAGGAGTTGAATATTAATTATAAGGACTCATTAAATCGAGACAGGTTTACAGCACGGAGTTGATGTAGTTCTGTAAGATCACTTTGATGGAGAGTGGATAAAAGGGGCAAGAGAAGAAATAAAGGGTATCACTTAACAGACTATAGAAGTAGCATAGAGAACTAGAAGATGATGGCTTGGGGCAAGAGCTTGATAACAAACATGGAGACATAGACAGACTTTTTGATATGTATTGGTGGGAAATCAAACAGGATTTTGGCTATGGTGGTAGTAATAATACAAAGATAAGAATCATGAGTGATTTGGAATGTTAACTGAAACAAAGGTATGTTTCTAATTTGCTATTTATTGATATGCTGTGGATTAAAATCAGTTGCTTAGAGCACACCTGGGGATTTGTTTGCAATTAACATGTGAGACAGTTAAGAATTATAGATAAAATTGTTCTTAACTAAGATCAAGATTTGTAGAAGAAAAAAGAACAGAAGAAAAATTACCTCTATTCTCTTCCAGTGAAAAATAATTACCTAAGCATACAAAGACAAATTTGCAAAACAGTGCTGCAAGTTCAAATTAAGTACTTTGGATTTTGTTGTTGTTTTGTTTTTCTTTTTTGGTATTTTTTTAAGGAAGTTTTTACAGGGTGTTTGGGGTCTCACTACTAGATCAGACTTATAGTGATCCTCCTATTTACAACTTCTTAAGAGCTGGGATTACAGGCACACATCACCATGCCCAGTCTTAATTGCCATCTCAGTGTGCTCAGGGGTGGGGCCGGCATGGCAGGCCCAGGGATGGCACCCCCAGTCCCTGCTACTGCTTGCAGGTGCTTTAATCTGCTGAGCTATTTGGCCAACCCTCAAATTAAATGTAATTTGTTTCAAATTAAATGTTTAAAATTAAAAGTAATAATTCATTGGCCGAGTTCCATGTCTTAGTTTTGTAGAGCTGCTGTATCAAAATATCACGATGTGACCAGTTCATCATAAAAACAAAGCAAAACAAAACAGAAACCCTCAGAGTTTTGAAACTCAGAAGTTTAAAAAATGAAGATATTGGATATGAATGGTTCCTTATGAGAGCTCCATCAGTGGAAGTGTCCCATACTCTCCCTGAACTTCAGAAGTCACTAGCAATCTAATGTTTTTCCGGGTTGGTTATTAATTACATTACTCCCACATCTGCCTCCACCTCCAGAAGATTGTTCTCCCTTTGTGTATGGATGAGAAATCTTCCCTTATCATAGAGGTATAAGTAATAAGGGTTCTAAGGCTCGTGTGAATCCAAAATGACCTCTGTTTACTTTAATTAGATCAATTATGAACTCCTTTTTGAGTAAACTCTCATTCATACTTACAGGAACAAGGTAGATATGAATTTTGGGAAAGACTGTTCAACCTATTATGGCCCAGTTTTTTTCACTTACTGTAGAAATGTTTAGCAGCTCAGACCCAAATTCTGAGTAAGATGATGACTAAGTTTAATCAGAGTGATGTTTATTAAAAGTATTGTGATAATTGCTTCCTGTATACACTGACTTTATGCACAAAGTGATTTACTTGGTAGTTTACTGGGTTTTGTTCAGGAACAAAATCTATTGCTTTTTCTTCAAGACTTATTTTAAAGTTAGATTGTTAGATTTGCATGTTTCTTACAACTTTGAATGAGATATCAGAGCAAAAGAACTACATGTCCTCTGCAGGTTAACTCCTAATTTCAGACGTTTCAGTGTTGGCAGTCCAGGGGGGATCTAAGTATTCCCTTCAATCTCATAGTGGTCCTACTCATTCTGTAAAGAAACCACCATTATGTTAAATTTCAGAGACTTCATGGAGTTTGAGATAAATACACAAGATAAAAAGAAGCAAAGATGCATGAACTTGTTCACCAAAGACATTGCACATAGAGGTTTACTTGGTGGAACTCCCTCTAACATTGCTTTTTGCCTTCCAATGAAGTTTATCTGAACTCCTTTCCTAACTTATAAAAGTGACAAGGATTGTCTTTACACTCTTTAGAAGTTACAAAAAATGAGAGCTAATCTAACAGAGAGAAAGGTTTGTGCATTTTAGATTCTGACCCCTGATAAATGACACCAAATCCAATGATCAGGCTCTGTCATTTGGAGCTTGATTCTTAATTTCTTTGCTACAATGTTGTAAATAAAATGAAGTACATATGAACTTGAAATTTGCATCTTGTGTTAAATGACTGAATATTGAAACATAATATTGCAATTAGTGTATTCTGATTTAGCTACTAAAATAGCAATTTGTAATTATCAGACATTATTAGTTTATACAAAACTTTTCTTCCATTGTTCTAAATAATGTGTATCCAAATTTATAGAAGTAGGGCCTGCGAGATAGCTCAGCAGTCTAAAGTACCTGGTTAGGCAAATGTGGGTAAAAGTCAGAGATCGCAGGTTGACCCCTGGCACCACATGCCACCTTGGTCCAGCCCTAGGGCTAGCTGAGCCGGCAATAAGTAAATAAATAAATAAATAAATAAATAAATAAATAAATAAATAAATGTATAAAAGTAACTGTCAAGCTATCAATGTTTCAACCTAAAAGAGCATTCCAGACAAAGTGTTTAACTGCATTTTCAGTTCATAAACCAGTTTTGGTTGGATAATTCTGTTTATGAAATGGAAACTCAGTCTACAAACTTAGTCCCTACTGTCCACAGAAAAGGCTAAATCTGCTCCTGATGTTTACATGCTTAACGACATAAAATATTTATGCAGCTAAGTGATGCTTTACTATTGCCCATCTTTTTATATTCAAATTTAAGGCATATTTACCAATGGATATTGATTTACAAGCAGATTGAATTGGTTCTGTGAAAAGTTTGTTGGAATAACAGATTGGAAAATCAAAGTTTATTTTTTGATTCTCACACTTTTCATTATCATGTGGAATATGGACCTATGTTTTTATTTTAGCCTCCTATTTCCCTTGCAATTTAAACTGAATGCATCGTTCACTAGTTTACAGAGTTAAAACGCATAACTTACTTGTATTACATCTGTTGTGTACTCTCCAACAGTGCGTATCCATGCCTGCCTATGACAGTATCATATAGTAGGATGAAATAGGAAATGCTGGTGATCAGCCCAGTATCCACATTTTTCATGAACATTAGTTTTTAAAGCTCAACCTATCTGCAAGAAGATAATTGAAAGATTTTCTAATTAGAGTCATCTCATTAATTCAGGAGACAGAAATCTATTGATATCCTAGTCAGCTCCCCAAAGCCCTCCATTGTAGCAGGAAAATAGCGCTAAAGGAAGAGTCATAACTGCACTGAAGCAGCTTCTTCTATGGCAGAATGACTCAGTGAGGCTTCTCTAGCACAGTAGCTTTTCAGCATTCACACTACTAAAAAAAAAGTGTAACTATATAAGGAGATGCATATGCTAATTAGCTTGATTGTAGTTATCATTTTCTAATGTATGTGCATATCAAAATATGACTTTATACGTTGTGATGGTTAACCTTAATTATGTCAACTTGATTGACTTGAGCAGGTCATGGAGGTATGACCTTGGGTACATCCACAGTCCCTGACCCCTTCCTCTTTGGTACCGTTCCCCTGCTCTGTTTACCAGTTGTCATGAACTGAGCTGCATTGCTTCACTACATCCTTTTGCCAGATCATTTCTCCTTGGAGCCAGCTGACCTTAGACTGAAACCTGTAAAATTGTTCAGAATAAACCACATCCTATTGAATTTTTGACATTTGGCGTTGTCTCAGCAACAGGAAAGCTGACTGACATAAAAAACTGGAACCAAAGAAGTGGAACTGTTGCTGTGACTGCACCTGATCATGTGGGTCAGAAACCTTTGGATGTGTTTAGCAAAAAAGGGAAAAAAATATTGGAAAGGGTTAGAAGATTTGTCTAGAAAAAAAAACTAAATTTCTATAAGCAGAACTTGGAGGATGATTCTGGTTAGAGCTCAGAATATCAGAATGGTGATACAAATGTGAACAATAAAGGTCAGGCTTAGATGGTTTCAGTTGGTTCTGAGAGTTTTGTTGGAAATTAAGCTAGAGGCCCTCATGGACTATGAAGATTTCAAATCTGGTTCTCCTCCTAGATGTATGCCTATAGGCAGGTCATGAAACCTCTCTGATTTTAGTTCTGCCATGTATGTGTGGCAGATCTACAAGGTCTCACCGCACAGAATGGACTTGTAGTGATCTTCCTATTTTCAGCCTGCCAAGTGCACCACCACTCTCATCTCAACCACTGTCTCAGTGAGCCCTGGGGGGCAGCACAGCATGCCAGGCATTGAACCCCAGCTGCGTTTCCCTGCCTAAGCAGACACTTTAGTCCACTGAGCTATCTGGCTGGCCCTAGTTCTGCCATATTTAAAAAAGCAATTTTGCAATCAATAAGACTATCTTGAATTTTAAATGTAGTATAAAAAATATGCCCAATAAATTATAGTCTCCAAAGCTTTGAGTTGAACTTCCAAAGGACTAGATACCATTTCTCAATGATCTTGAAAATACATATCTGAAAGTTTCTTTGGGATCTAGCCAAATATACTCTGTAATTTGAGGAAATATGTACTTTTTTTGCCTTGCATTGTTTCCTACCCTGTAGAGAGTGAAGATTTATTTCTACTTTTCCATATTCTAATATCCTTCAATGCTTCTTTCCTTCTTTATTGGTGGTACAGTGAACAGTGCTGCACAAAATAGTTTCTGGTAGGATATGCCTCTGTGGCAGATGCCACAGGTTGTGCTGCTCCACAATACTGCTGCTTTTGGTCAGTGCTTTCTACAAAGTTTGGAAGAAGAAAATCACCTTTAAAAGGTAAGTTACTCTAGGTTCCTAAAAAGTATATTGTCCAGGGGCTGGTGACACAGTTCAGAGGACTAAAGTACCTACTTAGGCAAGCTTGGGCAAGTCAGGATCCACAATTCAATCCCTGGCATCACATGCTACACCAGCCCTGCCCACAGGGCAGCCTGAGCTAGTGACACACACAAAAAAATTTATATTGTCTATATTTTAAATGTATTATCTTTCTTTTCCTGAAATGCAGAAGACATTCAATAAATACTTGCTAAAAGAGAAGTACTGTAGTCAGGCATGATGGCACACACCTGCAGTTCCAGCAAGGAGGCTGAGGCAGAAAGGATTGTTGTGAGTTTGAGACCAGCCTGGGCTACAAAGTGAACTCAAGGCCAGCCTGAACTGCATAGCAAGTACCTGCCTTTAAAAAGACTAAAAAAAAAAAAAAATAAAAAATAAGGAACAGTATTCTATTGTGTGTAAATACCACATAGAATCCCAATTTATAAGTAAACAGTAGAATAAAAGATAGATAGTAAGGAGTAGGAATATGGGTCTTTCTCAGATGTGGAGGGATCAAGAAATAGAGAAAGCAATGGAAAGGAAATAGAAAAATGAATTTAAATGTGTTATGTACACGTACAAACCCTACCCAAGGAGTGTAATAATTGTGTGCTGAAAAGTGATAGTAACAGAAATAAAAGCATATGAGTCATGGGATTTCTAAAAAATGTTTGCTAAAAGAATAAATGCATTGGTTGGCAGTTGAAATAAGACTTAGAAGTGTAAGTAAGGGTAACAGGAATGGAGTGGATAAGAAGAAGCAGTGCAAACTATGAAATCCACAAGATTCTAAAATTTACACTAAGAGAAAGGGTGAATGAAAGTCTTTGAAACATTTGAATATTTGCAGCTATAGAGCGGCCTTGAATCCTGGCTAGGAACCCAACTACATTTCATCATCTTTCATATGCTCATGGTCTAGATAAGAAAGTGTCTCATTTTTTCTGTTCTTTTTAAACATCTGATGCATGACTTCTCAGCTTGTTTTCTTTCCTCTTTTATGAAGAAAAGACAGAGAACTACAAGAGGATCTCTCCTCTTCTTGTTGTGCCTACTTTTTCTTCCTCTTTCCTATCCTGAAAAGTATGGCTCTGAATCCATCAGTGTGGCCCAGAAGCACCTGTGAGGGAGGTATAATGACAAGAGATGGGCAGTGAGTAGGAAACAAGGTAGATTGTAGGGGCTTTGGAGCTCACTTAAGAAAAGTGGATTCTTAACACCACGTCTAGAAACCCATTGACATATACTCTACCTATGCTTGAGTATTTGGATTAATGGTCCTTCTATTCAAAGATAATAATGTTTATACTTGAACCGGTAATCTCTTGAGTAGCAAAGACTATCCATCCATTGATCACATGCCTGTTAGAAAACTAACATCCTGTACTTACTATCTTGTGTTTAAAAATAAGATCTCGAGCCGGGCGTGGTGGCGCATGCCTGTAATCCTAGCACTCGGGAGGCTGAGGCAGGAGGATTGTTGAGTTCGAGACCAACCTGAGCTACAAAGTGAGCTTAAGGCCAGCCTGAACTGCATAGTGAGACCCTGTCTCAAAAAGACAAAAAAAAAATAAATAAATAAATAAATAAAATAAAATAAAAAATAAAAATAAGATCTCTTTAGGCTACATTGTCCACTGGATATTGCCCAATTTATATATTTCTTTCAGGCAGGAGCAAGAGTCTATGAAACCAGTGATTTTATTGTCATCCTCAATTCTTATCCTCTTGTTCTCCTGTCAAGGTATTTCAGACATGGTTTAATCTCTATTACTACTGCAAGACTTCTGTCATCAAAGTTGGTTCTTCGAACTTGGCAACTGATATTTCTTTATCATTTTTGATATTTCCCTCTCATCTCCTCAATGTATAAATTTTGGAGGTTTTCATGTTTAGCACTGAGAAATTTTAGTTTCCTGGCCACAGTGATCTCCTAGATTATCTGATTTGCCGCATATCTCTGTCTGAGCTGATTCTTAATAGAAGTAACATTTCCTCTGGAATCTGGCTCATGGTATATCACTTCCTGCTCGGCATCTCTATCTAGATGTACAACACATATAATAAACAGTATGTCCAAATCCACATTATTTATCTGACATCTCCAAAACTCTTCTCCTCTACCTTAATATTTTCCTAGTTAACTCAGAGTGAAGAAAACAGATTTTTTCAGTCATTCTCCATCTGATGCACTAGCAAATTCTCAGCATTACTTCATGCATGTATAATGTGACCACTTCTTATCATTTTTGGGCCACTAACACAATCCCACTCATATTTATCTGCATTATCACAATATTTTCTTAACTGATTGACTTGATTCTCCCCATCTTGAACTTCTATTAGGTCAAATCTAGTCTTCATTGAGCTGCTAGTATGGTTCTTTACATGTGTCACATTGTACCTCTCCTCTGGGCAGGTTTCCTCCACAAATTATGCATTGCTTTCAGAGAAAAAACCCTCACCTTCCAAGAAATGACCTTCTCTTCCTTTAAGTCTTTTATACTTGCAATATCCTCTGTGAAGAAATTGCTTCCCCCTGTATCTTTACTGGGGTTCCTTCACATTTATACTCATGTCAAATAATCAAGGAGATCTTTCACTCTCTATAAACTAGTATCTTTCCCTACTACCTTTTGGTCCAATATGTCCTACTGTGGTTACTCTGCTTTATTATTAACTTTCTTTGATACATAACATCTTACATATTTGCTCTTACATTTATTTATCATGTATCTTATTGCTACTAAACTGAAGACCTCATGAGGGTAGAGGTTTTATATTTGTTCATGGCTATTTTGCTACCACTAGAACAATATGTGACATGTAGTATGCATCCAATAAACATAGCAAGAGTTTTCAGAAATGTAATAGATCTTCAATGGCAAACATTAATCATTCTTAAAGAAAATACCTCTACATAATTATATGTTACTAACATTTCTGTACAATTTATGATCAACTGTGTCTAAAATATCTGAGAGAATGGAAGCAGGTGAACATGAGGACACTTGGTCTACAGTCCCAGAACTGCCCTTAAGTCAGTTGGATTCCTAAGTCTTTGTTTTTCTGGTAAATTACAAATATTATTTGTAAAATGATATTTTGGGGCTAGATCAGTGCTTTTTAGTCTGGCATCTAAGAAGAATTTCTCACTGTGCACTAGACTTCAGGTTCCCTGTACATCTTCTATTAGTTTTTGTAGTCAAAACTTCAAGACCTTGTGCACACGTGTATGTTTTCTTCCTTTCTGAGATATTGGAAAGGTCTATGTAACTGAAATGTCCTTGAAGTTTCCTTTAGTCTTAACTTCATCTGTGTCTAACCTTTGAAAGGGAGTGACAGAAAACAGCCTGCTGCTGCAGTAGATGGGCTAGAAAGGCTCCTGGTCCTGCTACATTCCCAGCAAATCACTTTGGGTTTTTGTCACCTTCAAGATGAAGGCATTAGATGAGATGGCCCAAGAATAAGCCTTTCTATTTTGCATTCCATTCAATTAAATCAGCCAAACAACCAAACAACCCATCACTCTGGGGATTTCGCAGAGGCCCTAACTTCCCTACAGAGTCAGGATTCCCTACTGAGAGTACTGGGAAGTGAGGAAGGAGGATTTGAAAGTGAGGAAGGAGGATTTGTCTTGAGGTTTTGAAAGGGACTTACCAGGCTTCTCCAGCATGGAAAGCTGTCTTAGGGAGACTAGGAAACTACTGCTGCTCAGAAGCAAATTGTCTTCCTATTTTTGAAATGTTTCACCTATAGCTCCTGAAATAAATTATGAAAAAGGTCTCTTTACAGTATGGAAGAATATTTTGAAGGGTTAAGTGAATGTGAATAATCTAACACTCTCTGGTTAGTAATATTTGCTATTGAAGAGATACACTTGTCAACACATGTATGAATTTGTCAAATTAAAACATCATTCTAATTTGTTTCACTTTCAGTGCCCTTGGCCCCTGACCCCTTCCCTTGCCCTTGCTGGGGATTGTTGCACAGTTCTTTTGTAAGTATATTATTTTAGCACAAGAAATCTTTTACTAGATTTGATGATCACACACAACTCTGACACAGTCCTCCCATAAGCCCCTCAGCTGCAGCATAGGCCCCGGGCAGCAGGGGGGAAGGTGGGAGGCAGGTAATTCCTCTACGCCTTCTTTCACCTTCTGTATGCCTATTGTACCCAATTCCATTCTTTCATCAAGCACCAACTTCATGCCAGACCCTGTGATAAGCATCATAAATAATATTAAACACGCTGCCTTTGTAGACTCCTAGAAACGTCAAGAAACAGGTGTGTATGTCTTCACCCAGAGATTTCCACTGGACTCTACTGTGTCCGGTGTTTTGCTTCTCTTTCCACGAAAGAGGAAGCTCATGACAGCACAGAAAGGGTCTTTGCCTGGTAGACAAGTCATCTTCATTACTCCCTTGGGGGACTGGGACTGAATAAGACCTTCCACCACCACCACCCCCAGGCTGGCCCCAACTCGGCTGAGCTTGGAGGGCCCATTAGGCTGCAGGTCACAGCAGCTGGATCCCAGGCGCCTGGAGCCGGTCACGCGTCTGTGCTGCCCGCTCCAGGATTCACAATGGAGTCATTGACTATTTATTTACTCCTCACAACAAGGCTGCTGTTGACTTAATTACGGGAACCTCCCAGCCACCCCCGGGATCTTTAAATGACTAACGGACACTCCACTGCCTCTAACTCATTTCTCTGCAGCGTAAGCTCAGGGTGTTCCTCATCCAAGCCTGTGCAGAAGGCAAGTGGGGCTGGAGCCTAGAGCCCTGCGTTCTGACTCTGAGGGTAGAGACCGGTGTTTCGAGTAGGGCCGAGTTTCTGTAGGTTTCAGAGATGGACTGAGTCAGACGCTAGCTCCAGAGTTGAAAGGGGTCACTGTTGCACCAGGGTCCCATGAGGGTTTAACTCTAAAGAGGGGAGGAAGACAGGAGAGGGCGATGCGTCAGCTAAAGGACACACGCTCATCCCTACTCCAATGCTCCCTAGAGAGAGCCTTTCTACTTCAGGGCCTTCCACAACAGAGACTGGAGTGCAGCCCGGATTCGGAGGGGCTGCGAGGCTCCACAGAGCTCCGGAATCCCACCGGACTCCATCCTTCCGGCACCAGTCTTAAAACTATCTCAAGAGTCCAGCGTGCGGGGCCTGTCCTCGGCCCCGCTTACACCTCCTTGCGAATCACAGCTCTCAGATTTACCCTGGGGGAAACTGTTAACTCTGTGCTCTAGTTAATATCGGAGGGCTGAGAATAAGAGAGCGGCAATATTAAATAGATGTTGACTTTTCAGACCCAGAGGATCAGAATCCGAGATTGTTTGCAGATCCTAATCGCTTCCACTGAGAAACTGGGGGGGGGGGTAGGAGGGGGGGGGGGGGGGGGGGGGGGGGGGGGGGGGGGGGGGGGGGGGGGGTCTGTGTGTGCGAGCGGCACGCTGGCTGCTGCGGGCCCCTCCCAGGGAGCCAAGCATCACTTCCCGCATCTGGCCTTTTTAAAAGTCCTTCAGAGAACTCGGTCCAACCGACCCGAAGCACTCCGGAGACTCCTCTGCCCATCATGTGAGGCTGAGACCTCTGGTTTGGAGCCCAAAATTGTCCCCATATCTAACTTCTTTCCCCCTGCAGTATGCGTACACTGTGGTTGTGGCCCCAGAGGGGGGAGAGGGGCGTCTTGTGTGAAGACCCCATACATGTGCAGAGATGGCCCGCCAACCTTGTGACACTCGGGAAGGTCTTTCCATACATCTGTGTACATATACAAGGGAGGTAGGGAACGAGGCGCTTTGGCACCGGGCTGGGAGAATACTAGGAGCAGGGCAGAAACGCATTTGTTGTGCTGGGGGAAGCAGGGTGGATGGAAGCAAAGATCAAGATATTTCCCGCAAACCTCAAAGGAAAATGCAGTCGTTGAACTAACAGCCACTTTGGAGACTACCAGCTGCTCTTCAAATCCTGGCAGCAGAGAAGTTTCGTTGCTATGGTTTCGGAGTGGCAGAAAAGCCACCACCCAGACCCTAACGAGGCCGGGTAGCTCAGGCTGCGCTCGGACGCCGCTCTCCAAGGCAAATTCCTCAGGCTCTTTGCACCCCTCAGTGTCTGGCCTAACGTCTCCTTCCCGGGCCCCCACCTCACCCTCGCCTTTCCAGGCGGCGGGCTTGCAAGCCGAGGGGGAAGTGTGGGGCGCGGGGCCCGTCACACCCCAGACTAGCGGCGCCCTAAAGGCTCCCGCTCTAGTTCTTGCCGCGCAGCAGCGGGCGCTGCACCCGGGTGGTCCCTGCAACCTGGAGCGTGCACGGCCGCGAGAAAGGACGCGGCTCCTTTAAAGCGGGAGGCGCGGAGCCCCGGGCGGGAGGCGTGTCCCTTTCCGCGCTCCGCGGTCTCCGTCCCCGCCGCCGCCGTCACTCGCGCTGCTCCGCGCCCGCAGACGCGCTGGATCTGGGCGCCACGCACTCTGCCGGCTCCTCCCGGAGGACCCTCCACCCCCTCCCCGCCCACCGCGCCCAGCACCCCGGCCCCAGGTAAGGACCCGGGGGTGGTGCTCCTGCTGCGGGTTGTCTGAGCCCGCGAGGAACAGGACGCGAGGGGGCGCGGGTGGGCGCGGAGCAGCTTCTCAGAGAGCAGCGGCGGCGCGGGCGCGGAGGTCGGGCCGTAGGCACCTGCTGGACCTGCGCCCCTGGCCGGCCGCCGCCCTCGCCCCTGCCCAGCGGCTGCGGGCGCTCGCGTTCTTCCACGGAGTGATTTAATAAGTGGACGTGGACCCAGGCGACGCGACCGGAGAGTGAGACAGAGGGAGGGCTGGAAGCTGCGAGTCCGCCTGCGGGTCTGACGGAGCCTCCCCTCGCCCCCCTTGCTGACCCCTCCTGCCCTTAGCCCTGCTCCTCCACGCCCTGCTGGGGAGGTGCAGGCAGTATTTTAACCGACGCCAATATTAAGTACTCCTGTGACAACTCCGGGGGCGTCCCGTCAGGGTAAGGAGTGGGCAGGGTCACTGGGGTGGATCACAAACACCAAGAACTTTTAATGAACCGCATCTTCTAGTATTTTTATCTTTAAGAGGTAACTCTCCCTCTCTCTCTCTCTCACTGCCTCCCCCCTCCCAACCTCCCTTCTTTCCTTCTCTCCCTACCCCAAACAAATAAGGACTGCTCTGAGGCTTTTTAATAAGATTTTTCAAAATAGACAGTAGGAAGTATGTCTTAGAAAACCCACTATGGTGGTCAATTGGGTACTGTACAGGTTCTCTTCGATCATGTCTTCGTCTTCATACTGTAAGTATTCTTCAGTCAAGAATTACCTTAGGGATTAATGAGTATTGTCACAAGAGATGATTGATTCATTTGAAACTTAGTCTGTAGTTCAGTTGTAATATAAGTAATTTTATTTCAATCTCGACTTGTGTTTATTACTTTATAACTTCTTGTAGAGAACATTTCTGTACCAACCAAAGCAGTTTATCAACTTCCTCCTTGTGGTTTTAGACATATTTGAGTTAAACAAGCAAAAAATGCACAGGAGGAAGGTGACTGAGAAATTGGAGATACCTACAGCTATAGCTGTTTGTTTCATTTAAACATATTGAAGACTGCTCAAACCGAGTTTTGTTTTTTTTTTAAATGTTCCGGGGCACATAGTGTATTTTAGTTCCATTTTTAAATTAAGATACATTTCTTTTCGTCATCTAAAATTAATTAGAATTTTAAGTGCCATTAATCATCAGTGCAGCAAGCAGAGCGTTAGTATTCAGCATCACAACGGATACCATAGGACTCAGTTAGATGATTGAATTCCAAGGATTGAACAGTGTAGTTTCAACTGATCTCAGCCTGAATTTATTTGGTCTCCTTTTCTGTCATGAGTGAATCAGTTGTGTCTTTTAGCTGATCTTAATATACAACAGACACTTGCATGAAGAACAGAGGAGTTTTCCAAATGTCACACAGCAACAAAACTTCATTAACAAGTGGAATCCTTAGTAGGAATTCCATGTGTAAAATATTAAATATAATTCTGGTGTGGAAGAACCTTTGAAGCACTTTTGAAATTCAAGTTGTTCTGGGATATATATTTGCTGTTTCCAGTAAAGTTATAGGTATTGTCTTTTTAAATGTTCTGCTATAAGGATTATTACACATTTGTTCATGCCCCAGCAGGTGGCAGCTAACTAGAATAAGATTCATTTTCACCAGGAGAATAGGAAACCAAAATTGCTTCTCAAGTAATAGTGCCCAAGAATAAGAGGTCATTACTGTCAGCAAATACAAAAACACAGTGAAAGATGAAGTTAATAGCTTTTGGGGGGGTTGTTGTTTTGGAATAGGCTTTGAGTGAACTTGACATGTATTCTTTTAATATTTATCTTAGACTTTTTGTTTCTTCTCTGCCTTTTACAGCATTTTTCTCAAGGTTTACTTTTAGCAAAACTCTCTGTGTGCAAATATGTGTGTGTTCACAAATTTTCATTTAAGTTTTGACCTTGAAACCTACAGAACCTTGACTCCTAGAAATAAAGGTTGTCATGTGGTTAAAATGGTAATGAAGCAAATGCAGACCACAGAACAAAGTATATAAATCTCAGTATTACTCAGTATAAATGGTCACCTGACATCCATTTGCAGTGTTCTTTTTCCTTCATGAAAGAAACAAACTACAAAACTGATACAATTTTAAAGTGCTAAATTTCGTCAGTGCAACATTACATAATGATCTTATTAATTCTTATACCCACAGAACTATGCTTATCATGCTGGCATTAGGAAAAACTTCATCAGAATTTCAAATCTCCATACATTCCATCTCCTCAACTACCAAATCATTTTGTTCTACTGGGGATGTGCATTTAGGGAGTTTTTTTGTTGCTCTTCTGGGGGAATGACTGAATTAATCTGATTACCCTGATAACAGATGGAAATCTGGGGGTGGAGAATTGAACGTGATAGATAATTGTACATTTTAGAAATGTCTTTAGCCACTGGATACTGACAGTATGTTTTAGAGCCATGAATACTTTGTAGTCACGCAGGCAATTTTTTTGTACTGAGAATCAAGTAGTTTAGTGCTCATGAAAGATGTCACAGTGAAAGTAAGTGGCTTTTGTAGTAGTATGTCCTAGAAGGAGATGACAGCACATCCTATGTATGTCAAGCAACCCCAGTTATTCACAATGCAAAATTTATACAACACAGCTGACAAATTGTCCTTTTACAGTGTATTCTACAATAATTCAAATTACTGGACTCTTTATGATAGAAATATGTACACGGTCACTTCAAATGGCATATTAGCCATTCATTGTACCAGTTTCAGGGACAACTCCAGAATAAATCCAGGCCTGGAGCGCTGTCCGAGGTCCTGAAGAAGATATTCTTTAGTCCTGTAGAAGTCCAATAAGGCAGGTGGAATTGCTATGTGTTGTGTTAAAGGTTTTCAACCTACTTGATGTATATGTGAATTGAATGTAGCATATATGCAAAATTTGTTCTTTGGGGATCAATTATTAGTAAAAAATTTTCTAGGCCTTTTTACTGTTTATTTTGTATGAACTTTGTAAATCTCGAAGATTAATCTTTCACTTTTCTAATTTGCCATCCAACAAATAACCTCACACAAACTAAATAGTTTAAAATGCTGTTCTAATGTAGATACGTTCTAATTGTTATGAAAAATACCATTATGTTAACAGAATACATGAACAAAGAGTTAGAGAACAATTTTGTTTTCTCAGGTTTGACTAAAAGCTGGCTACACTGCAAAAATTGCAGTCTTTTGCTTAGCCACAATAGAACATGCTAGTTTCAGGTAGTAGATATCAATTATATTGGGAGATGGAAAAACTAATAATATTTATTTTTCCATGGCAGTCATTATCTCTGCTAGTATCAGAATAAAAAGAGTGAGTAGAATAGAATAAATGAGACAGCAAATGCAAGACTGAACGTGTTGGGCTGTAAATGTTTTACAGGAGATATTTTAAACACAGACTGAAGGAGTCGCTAGATACCCTTGGTTTTAGCAGTAGGTGTTCTTTTTAAAGTGCTCAAATAGTTGAATTATTTGATTGAATTGCCTACTAGGCTGCAGAACTAGCCATTCATGATACTTATTTTTGACACTGCAGTCGTGCCTCCATCTTTAAGAAAATCAATGCCACTTAGTGCTTTTGCAAATGTAGATTTTCTTCAAATCAGCATTTCATAATATCTTAAGAAAATATAGATTAAGAAAAATCACTGTAATGGAAAGACTACATTAAACTATTTACTTGTTAGAAGAAATATAACAAGACTTAAACAATATCATGTCTTATTTTAAAATTAAATTGTCTTGCAGAAGAATATCAGAAATTTTCATAAATTTTAATCTATCTTCTGCTAGCTGGTAATGAAGAAAGACTAATTGTAAAATACAAGTCCAACAGTTTGCTTTTGTATTGCATAGTCAGTGAAAAAATATTGTTATATGTTTATTACTACTGATTTTTAGTTTAACTTACAATGAGAAATATTAGCATTGAATATTTTAAGTCTATAGATATTTCATTACCTATGCTAGCCATAAAATTATTTTAATGTTAAAATAAATGTTTCTGCATTTTTCCTAGAATAAAGGAAAGCTTTGAGTGTGGATGCTAAATATTGCTGCCAGAACATTGCCAAAATAGTAAGATCTTTGTAGACAAAGGTGTGACACTGTGTTGAAGCTATGAGCCTATATTCTTTTAAAGATTAAAGAAAAGACATGTGAATACAAGCCTTTGGAGTTTGCTGTACCAATTCAAGTAGGGGCCAGTATGTGTGTAGTTACTGTGGATGAACTAAAGAAAATATGACCCTTTCATTTAATTCAAACTTTTCTCTCTAAAAGTCCACTTGAAGAAATGTGCTTATTCCTGAATAGTAACCAAGACATCCTCAACTTAAGGTTTTAAAGATTATACTCACCTCTCCAATTGCATAGCCACTCTGGATTTATTCCTAGTCAAAATATAATTAAAAGGCATAAATAGGAATTTCTTTTAGCCTAACCAGAAGTTAGACTTACAGTAAATTCCTCTGTCTTAGAGAATTTCCTTTTTCACAATCCCTAGGCAAAGTGACTTCGCCCTAGCCAGTCATTTATTAAAATTCATCAGTTGATTGTAAGAAGTCTGCTCGTCTACAAGTCACTCTCAGCAGAGTCTTACTGAAATATCAAAACATTTTTTATAACGTAAATAAATCTGACTTCTGTTTTACAATCAAAGAGGGCTATAAGATCGGTTGCATAATAGATATTGGGAAGCTCACTGGTAGGGAGCCTTCAGAGGCGAGCAGCTATCTCAATTTTTCTCACTTAATCTTGGCTTCACGTCAGAAGCTGTGCGGCAGTGCAGTAGAACTGGGCCTGAAAAACCTTTGCAGCAAAGCGCCTTTTGTGCTGGGACTGGCTGTCTCTCACCTCGTCTGTCCGTTTTCCAGGCTGGATTTCCTGTTGATTTTCCTTCTCTCTCGCTTCCCCAGGCTCGCGCTGCCGGACGTTGTGGGTGTGCGTGCTGGCTTTCTCCCGGATGCTCCCCGACTAACATGGATGTCCCACCATCCCTTGCAGGAGAAGGTTGCTTCTTGGCGCAGTGAGTGAAGAACATGCAGCGATTGCTAATGGGTTTGGGAAGCGGAGACTCCTTTCTCTCTCTGTGACCATGCCGTGATCGTGTCTGCGGGCACCACTCGACGCGTCCTCGTTCTTGCCCAAACCGGGAGCCAAACGCTAGATCGGGGAAGTGGGTGCCGCGCGTGTAGGCACAGAAACACCATGAAGATTATTTCCCCGATTCTAAGTAATCTAGTCTTCAGGCGGTCCATTAAACTCTTGCTCTGTTTGCTGTGGATTGGATACTCGCAAGGAACCACACATGTGTTAAGATTTGGTAAGATTCCCCAAACCTCCCCACCGCCTGTATCCGGCTCCAACGCAGCCGGATGTAAACAGGCAGCTGCGCTCTGCCTGGCTGGGGGCTCGGCTCCTTGGGACCTGCTCGCTGGGAGGCTGCCTTCCCCGTTTTAAAGACTCCCCACTCCTGCGCTTGTATTTATTTTCTTATTTTTATTTACTGCCTTAAATGTGTGGCCGGGGGCGGGTAAAGGGAGTGCCGAGTGTGCATCCTCCGTCCCTCGCATAACCTCTCTACAGTGGCCAGCCACAGAGACGGTGACAGCGCGGGGGCAGCGCCAGGCGTCGCATCCTCCGCCTCCCCCGAGCCTTTCGGGTTTAGCGAGCTTGCGCCGCCCCGGACGCCCCCGGAGCGCAGGGCTCGAGGCTCGCGCCTCTTGGCTGGCGCCTCTGCTGAGTTAATACCTGGGAAACTCTAGCGAGGGGTACCAGTCTGATTCCACCCGACCCTGCAGGTCCTCAAGTGCAAAGGAAAGGCATTAACATATCATTTCTTTTATCAGAATTGTTTCAGTTAACTCAGTACTTTTTCAGTTTTTTGATGCTTACAGAGATGCAGAGTTTTAGAAAAACATTGTAATTCAAAGATTTACTTAATGGGGGGAGGAGGCTACTCGGTGGCAGCGAAATGGTGTAATAAGGCAGGTTTCCTTTACGTTTTTGTTCTTAACTTGCTAAATTCCTATCATTAGCCTTTCCTTTGAGAGTGCTGGGCTAGGTAGTAAGTAACTAGGACTGCACAGGAGGAGGAGTGGTATATGGGGTCTAAGTTTGCATATTTATTTCACTCTGGCATGATTAAAGAACAGGAGATATTTGGATTTCAGGAGAATTGACTGCATTATTAAGAATCAAGGTTTCACTGTAGCTTGGAGGGAAATCAGATGTGGTACTCCAGTGGAATCCCTGGTCAGGAGGCATGCCGGAGGAGATGGGACAGAGGACAGCCCAGTCCGAGCTCTGGGGCCAGTAGAGTTTCAGCAGAACAAGCCAAGGAAAGTTAGCTGGCAGCAAGAAAGAACTACTGGGTAAATACTACTACACAGGCAAGTCCTTTGTCAGCTCAGGTGGATTTAGACCATAGTGCAGGAAGCCAAATAATCCTGAGTGCATGCCTTCCAGGTAAAAGCAGATGCATTAAGTTATTCAGTCCAATTTAAAGCACAGAGTAATTTCTGCATCATTTATAACACCAGTAACATCTCTTTCCCTAATTTTTTTTTCTCTAATGCTAAAATTCACTTTCCTAGGCATTTTGGAACTAAGGAATGGTAGAAATACCCCCCCATACACACACATACAGATACCTGGAGTCAAGGAGGGTGGTAAATGACAAGAGATAATAGTTTATGGCTGGATTCCCACTGTAGTATTTTCCCACTTCCTTCATGTCTTTATATGGTATTTAACCACGTTGCTCTTAGCAACAAACATCCACTTGAATGCTTGCTTCTTTGGACAGGAATAAACAGGTCCCTATATTACTGGGAACTGGTGTGCAAGTGTGTGTGTGTGTGTGTATATATATACACGTGTTTTCAACAGTTCTGCTTCAAGCATGCTAAGTGTTACAGTATGATAGTTTTGCCCACTGTCTTTAGTATTACAGCATACTTATGTGGAATTCTGAGGTGCTTTCAAATCCGCGTGTGTGAATGAATGTGCATTAGTCAGTAGGTTTGTGGACTGGGTGGGAAGAAAAGACCACTTGGAGCAGGAAAACTGCCACCAATACTCTGAAGATTTAATTATTGCTGCTCTGGTCTGGCAGCACAATATTTGCTGAATCATTAGATTGTTACATTCGCTGATCATTTCATATCTTTGTATTAAAAATCTTGGCTTTGTATTAAAAATCTGTAGCAGCGTGTAGCAGCTTTCCAAAAGAGCTGACACATACACAAAAATACATTTTCCTAGACCAATTTTTAGTAAGACTGCCCTTAAATATGGTGCCATGCAAAGACTTCTACACCAGCCCCTGGATACCTTAAGGCACCATCATAGTTTCTAGGTAACCTGTTATTTTTGTATTAGCTTAAAATAACATCTATGATATCCATTTTTCTCTTATATCTGTGTTGAGTTCTGGGGAAGCACTGTGTACTTTGTAATCACTGGATCATTTCCCAGTTGGGACTGTTTTGACGCAATGGTAGTTTCATTTTCTGGGTAGACATTCTGAGTGGACTGGAGTTTTATGTGCTACTGCTGAGAGGGATTATTTTCAACTTTGGCTCTGAAGTCGAACCCGTGTTATCTCCCTGGCCCTGTGCCTTGCAAGGGAAAGTCTTGGAGTTTTCTGCTGAGCACTTGCCCCTCAGCAGCTTTTGGCGGCCTCTGGGGGAGGCAGCCTAGAGCGCCCCTCAGTCCTCCATCCTTAGGAAGGCAAAGCACTGCAAGCTTCCGCTGCGGTGCCATGGCAACCGTGAAGCCCGCAGGTCACCCCCTCCCCCGCGGCTGCTGGAATCCACCCGCGCGCGAGAGAGCACTGTCGCAGTTTTCCCCAGCACCTCTGAGATCGCACCCCACTTGGCCTTCTTCCAGTGCCCACCACATCACGCCTGAGCAGCCTCTGTCAGGGGGCCGACCTTTGCCTAGCCCCTTCTGTGCCTATCTAAGCCACTATTAACCCTTTCTCGGTCCATCTTCTCTCTCCTCCCCTCACACCCGCGCACACGCAAACGCGCACTGGAAGAGGGGTCCCCACGAAGCAGTTCTCACTGGGTCATAGCAACTCTTTTCCAGGCCCAAGGAAACTTCGCGGAGGCACCAGTGCCCCCCGCTCCTATACTGCCGGAGTCCAACTCTCCGGCCACAGGGGCGGCTTTTTCAGTGGAGTGGCAGCTGCCTCCCGCGGTGTTAATCTTCTGCGTGGTGGCCTCCGGGGAGCTGGACGCGTGGGCGCCTCCCCTTTGGGCGCAGCCATTTCCCGGCCTTCAGTCCTAAGTTGGTGCAACTTGGCATCTTCGCAGCGCCTCCCAGCCCACATAGTTTTGGAAACATATCTTCGATGCTACAAGGTGCAGCTTAAGAGAGTCCTGTCCCAGGACGGGTCGGAGGTTTGCGGCCAGAGCAGTTTATAGAGCGCGAAGCCCCAGGAAGGCCTTCGCTGAGCCCAGGCGCACGGAGCTCCTCAAAGCACCTTTGTCTCCCCGCAGCAGCCTCGCTGCCCCCAGAGCCGAGGAGGGCGGAGGTCAGACCCCTCCTCTGCGGGGCGTGGCCCCGAGCCCCACCCTCCCAGGCAAGCTGGGGCACCTGAGGCGAGCTTGCTTTGTTTCTTCAGCAGCTCTACTCTTGTGGCATGTGAGTGTGTTGTGACTCCCATTCCTCCAAGAAGCTGGACTGAGCCTGGTTGTCCGGTTGACTTCCCGCTCTCGGACTGGGGCTTTGGTGGGTTCTAGCGTCTTTTAGGAGACACTGGAAACTACAACTGTGTTCGATTTTCTTGGTCAGGTGATTATTCAGTCCGATTTGGAATTTAGAATGCCAGGAGCAGAGACACCAACTCCAAACCTGCTTTCAAACTTCTCCAAGATACTGTAGACCGTACCTAGAACCTGAGCCGACAACAGGCCACTTTTTTACCTTCTGTGGTTTTGACCTCTCTTTTCTTTAAGAAAACTAGGAGAGCCGCATTCTTAGAAGCCAGAAGGGCTTCACTCCTAGAAGACTCCTGGGTGTCTTGGGTGCCAGTCTTTGGTTTCAGTTCCTGCAACAGCGAGCATCGCCTCCCTGAGCTCACCCTTAGGTGAGGGCAGCGGGCCAGCTCTCAGGAGTGGCCAGAGGGTAAAGGCCACCAAGTGAGAGGGAGCGGAGAGGGTTCTTAATGGAAACTTCCCTGTTACTCAAAGCATCCCCTGTGTTCCAGGTACAATCACTGGCAACAAATGAGCTAGCTGCACCGTTGAGGAAAGTGAATGGACTGAGCTCGGGAACTGCCACAGTTCTTTAAAAGAGGCATTTCCTTTGGGAGGTGAAGTGGGCGGGTGGGGGGCGTGGCCCGACTTCTGGAAGCCGGAAAACCTGCTCCTGGGAGGCGGGGATGGGAAAGTGACAAACTGTGGGGCACAGAGGCCAGATAAAACCAGAACACATGCTCAGGTAGGAGGAAAACCAGGGCAAATGTCTTCAGTTTTCGCCCACACAACGGACACACTTTAAAGAAAAAAAAAAAAAAAGGTCAGGTTTTTCATTAGTCTTCGCTTATTCTTAAAGCTTCAAAGAACAACTTGAAGTGATGCATCAACAGAGGCGCAGGCATTTCAGAAAATGACTTTGAGAAACGATCTTTCTGTCCTTGCACTCCTCTGCCCAGGCACATGAAACGCAACGTATTTTCTGGCTTTGTGAGATTGTCTTTTAGGAATGAATGAGGGGAGATGTATGTCGGTGGACATTTTTTCAGACAAGTTTTGCTTTTCGGTTTAATGCAAGTAATGATTATAGTGTGTTCATTCCCTGAATTCTCAAATGGCACTGTTTCAACATTTACTCAGCACTGAAAAGTTAATGGGAATCGCTTTTACACAAAGGAGGAAAATACCACAGATCAGATGAGGAGCCAACATTGATTAGCAGAGCCTTTTAAAGTCTGTTCACTTGGAAGTTGTTTATGAGATGGTGACGGTACTTGATGTTTAGTTATATCCTTTGTTAAAGAAAATGCTGTGCTCTTTTGTGATAGAAATTTGTCATTCACACCAGAGAAATCCCCTGTATTCCTTTGGCTTTTAAGGAGTTTATTACCGTACTGTAGCCTCAACATTTGTTTCCTGGAAATAGGCCTGGCCTGTTTTTAGCCATCAGAGTGAACAGTGGCTCCCTTTCTTTAAACTGTAATAATAAACTTACCTCATTAATGTACTGTATGTCTGGTATTGCAGTATGAAGGAGACATTCTCATGATATATTGAAATGTAAATGTTGATGGCTTTTCACTTGGGTGGTGAAGCTTTATCTTCCAAGGCCTTTCAATTTGTCATACACTTATCAAAGTACTAGAAGTGCTCCAAAACGAACCTTAACCCTAACTCTTTGTTTGAAAAGGAAGGTCAGAAGCCCCTGAAAGGGACAGAAGGAGGTACACTTCCTCCTTATTAATTAGTCTAGATGAAGTACCAGAGAGGAAGATTTCAATCTGATATCGTCATAGGGCTTCCTGTTTTTCTTTGCTGCTTCTGCTGACAATTTTGTAAGGTAATTAAATTGGCTGATTGAAGTCACAGTGGTCATGGGGCGATAAAGACCATTTGAATGTAATGGAATTTAAAACAACAGAGCACTGAACACAACTCTTAGGGAACAAGAATTTTAATAGCTCATTCAGGGTGCTGACTAAATAGAACACCCTTAACAAGTTTAATTGAAAGGGCAAGGCAGATTAGCACTATATAGTCTTTATAGTTGAAGATTGGGGAATTAAAATTATCTCCTTAAAAGACTCATTAATGCATTATCAAGATTTAATGTAGATTAAATAAGCCTTCTTCAGATCCTCATTTTGTACTGTGAACCTAGGTTCACTACCAAATTTCAGTAAGGAAATATTTTTAAAAGCTGATTTAATAAGTGGAATTGTAGGTCTCATTTCAAAAGAACCAGATATTTTAAATTATTTGAACCTATATAGTGTGTGGAGGAAGGTTGCTAATGAATCCTTTTTTTTTTTTTATATCTGAAAGTGAAAAAACCACATGAAACCTGACTTTCTTCAAAGGGCTTGAAATTAAAATATTTCTTATAAACAAAACTTTTAGTAGAGAAATTGCAAAGAAAATGAATGTTTTCTTTCTGCAGTTTCAATAGCATTGATCTTTTCTAATGTTCTTTTTGTAACTCTGACTTTTTCTTTCCTACAGAAACTTTGGCAATCACATTATAATAGTATATTCAAACTTCCTTTACCTCCTGAAATTAAAAAAAGTGCAATTCCTTGATTTATGTTGCAAACAGTAACACACATTCAGTGTGCATATAAATGTCAAGCAAGCCTCGGTTTCTTGTGAGGTTGTTCACTCTGTCCCTTGTCACTGGTTGCTTATTTGGAGTTGTTGGGTCCTATGGAATTTTCATACCAACTTGAAACCAATGTAGAAACTCTCCGAAGTTTTAATTCTACACAATCTTGAAAGTTGTATTAAAAATCCAAATTGGACAAACCAGCTTTCATTTAGCCAAGTATCATGCGGCCCAGAGGTCTACTTTCACTCTCCAGCAAGTTCTGTAGGGCTTTCCAGGCTTTCTTGCTTCTCATGGATCCATAAATGCGTAAACCATAATCCCTCTTTCTTCACATCCTTAGAATCACATTTTTTTGTATGTTTTTGTATTTTGAAAGTGACAATTTGATAAAAGTAATACATAATAATCTGAGTGGGAGGTTAAAGGCTCTTGAGACCTTTCTGTGGGATTTTTTTATTTTTCACTTTAGCTTTGCATTTGGCCTTGAGACTCCTGTTTAAAAACAACCATATTCAAATCTAGCACTTGGTGGTTATGTTTCTGCCCATAGATTAATTTATAACCTTGTCTCATTAATTTAAATCTGAACATTCTCTTAAAATTTTGTAGAGGCAGGTGTTTAGAGAGCACATCCATGTGTGAAAGATCTGAAAGGGCCTAGGAAGGTTGGATAATTCAGATTTTCTTTTTAGTGTATATGTGGGGGAGGGGAGGTGTTAAGCTTTGCTGTCTGACATGGCCTTATTTTCAAACAAGTGCATTCCGGATGAGAGAGTGCAGAGTCCCAGGACTATAGAGTTAGGATGAGCTTATTACATCAATTGAGATTCTGTCTGTGCCAGAGCTCCTTAGATACAAAAAAGAAGACTTGGTGCCTAAGGGAGTACTGAATGATTAGCTGATGTGAATGGCAGGCAGAAAGCCAGAGAAGCTAAATGACATTTTATGCAGTCTTTTGTAGGTTTACCCTTATCCATCTCAATGTTATGTAAATTGATCATTCTGGTTGTATTAGTTGAAATCTTTGAGCATATGCCATTATTTTTTTAAAAGACACCAATGATGATATTTTTACATTGTCTTAATTCCTCCAAATCTTTAGTATTTTTCATCTCCTTCTAAATCAGCTATTTTTTTTTAACCATTAAACTTAGTATTTGGAAAGTGTTTGATCCTAGCTTTTTTTTTCAGTTTCTCAGTTTCATTTTAATGTTTTGACCTATTGTACAGGGGGTACTGTATGGCTAAATCAAATAAATAAAACAGATTTTGAAGAAATCTTTTGCATCTGAAGTTTCAGTGTATTCATAGATAACTTGGCTCCTGTAATAAGTTATTTGTCGTCTTTCTTTCTGCCATTCTTTTTACTCATGGAAGCTCTTGCATTTAGTGCAGTATAGCTTTTAGTACATTAAGTCCGTTCTCCAAAAGATATGAAATGAGAGCTCTCAAGAGGAATGAAAACTATAAAATTGTAGGTTACCTGAACCAAAGAGAACTTTATAGATCATTAGGTCTTGTATCCTAAGTTGAGAGATGGATTCCAAAGGGCAGTCAAGCAGTTTGTTCTGAGTGACAATTGTTTAGTCAGATTTTAGACCAAAGCACAAATACCTTGACTGGCAATATAGTGATGTTTTTGAACTACACCATTTTTTTATGGTGGCATCCAATTCCTTATGCTTCCTACCAGTTTTAGTAAGAGCCATTGGTTTTGTCATTCCGCATGTTGTCCTAGATATTTGTTCATCTCAACTTTTCTTTGTTCTTCTATAGCATACCTGTTTCTATATTCTCTCTGCATACCTGTTCTATGACTGCTTAGATCCTTCTTATCCAAAGCTTTTGCCATATCTATTCATTCAACAAATAGTAATTGAGAACATACTATGTGTCATGCCTTTTTTTTTTTTTGTGGAACTGGGGATTGAACTTAGGCCCTTGTGCTTGCCAGGGAAGGGCTTATTCTACTGAGCCATCTCCCTGGCCAAAAAAATAATTCTAAGACCCAACTTCTACCTCAAGGAATTTATGCTCCAATTTAAGAGAAAAGATAAATAATTATGAATTGTATGGTACAGAAAATATATACAGTACCTTTAAAAAAAAGATTTGTTACTAAGCATTCAATATAGGGCTTCATGCATATGGACAAGGGCTCAACCACTGAGCTACACTCCCACTGCATTATTGCATTTCTTTAAGGACTGTTATAGGAATTCTGTCTTACATCCTTATAGGAAAGAATGGGACTCAGGGGCCTGATAAAAGGAGAGGAAAACATGTCATTGGTAGAAGATTCAGCACAAGAAATGAATTTAGAAATTAGCTAAGAAAGAGGAACATGGGATAGTTAATGGACCAGCTCTGCAGAGACATAAATAAAGACCTCAGTTTTATAGAACTTCAGTATCCAAACTGCAAAATTTGGACTCCGGTATGTAGCTCCAGAGAATTCACTGAATGCAAAAGTACAGGCTTGATTTGCAATAGTCTGTCAAGTGACTTTTGCAATCTTGCTCTCACCATGTGAAGAATAAGGGGATTGTCTCTGTATGTACTCCTATAATGAAAGCAAATGATTTATTTTATTTCTTGATCATTAAAACCTGTTAGTAGTTCTTGAGGGCTGTGGGTAGGCTTCGTGGTTCAGTGCTTGACTAGCCTGTGCCAGGCCCTGGGTTTGATATCCATTTTTAAAAAGAAAATGAAAAATCAAAGATTTTGGTATAGAATTATGTACGGACTGTGAGTCACACTCTCCATAGAAATGGAACTCAAGTTAGGGAGAGAAACCTGCTTCTCTCAATCTCTAATTCAAATGCTAATTTCATCTGAAACACCTTCACAGGTGTTTGAAGTCTGACCAAAAGTCTGACCAAAAGTCCAGACACCTTGTGGTCCATGAAGCTGACATATAAAATTAACCAGCACAGGTACTTCGCAAGCAAAGTTCTGAAAGGAGGGAAAGGAAGGACTTAGCATTACCTCCAAGTTGTCACACCAGGAAAACATTAGTTAATTCCAAGAAAAAAATATGTTGGAGGACAATTAAAAAGTAGTCTCTGCTTATGGTTATACTAGTTATACACAGGATCGTCGTAAATGGCCTCCAAGAAATAACTTTTAGTTCTAAAAGAGCTGTATTAGGACCAGGGAGATAGCTCATTAGAATAAGCACTTGCCTGGCAAGCAAAGGGTCCTTAGTTCAATCCCCAGTATGGCAAAATAAATAAATAAATACAAACAAATAAATAAATAAAACAGCTGTATTACCTGAAAAATTATCCATATGTTTAGATATATGTTTAATAATATATATCTGTATGTGTAATTTTACACTGTATCATAAAATCATTAATCAGAATTTAAACTAAGAACAATTTTAGTGTAAATAAGTAATATTTTAGTGTAATAATAATAATTTTATTATTATTAGTGTAATAAGTAATTTTAGTGTAAATAAGTAATATTTTCTAATTCTGCACGTACTCAGTATCTTAGATGCTAAGTACAGTTGAATCATAGGTTTTACTTTTAACATTATCACAGAGTCATAAATGAGGAAAAATAATTAAATCTTACTGGGCCTTAACTTCCTTTATTGAAGAATGAGTATTATTTGTCATCTGCTTGGGGATAATGATGGAATTAACAGAAAAAAAAATGTATAGAGCTCTAAGTTCATTGAGACAAGGTTTTTATAGAATCGAAATTATAGTTGTTTACTCTGTGTTAAAACACAATTTTTGTGAAAAAAATTGAACATTAAGAACACAGTTCTAGGAGCTGGAGAGATGGCTCAGTGGAATAAGTGTTTCCCTGGCAAGTGCAAGGCCCTGAGTTCAATCCCCAGTTGCACAAAAAAAAAAAAAAAAAAAGTAATTCTTACACTGTGCTTAAACATTTCAGACAATATGCCTTTCTTATTTATTTATTTATTTTTTAAATTTATTTTTTTAAAAATTCATTTATTTGTTACAGTGTCTCGCTACACATCACGGATTCTTTTTTTTTTTTGCGGGGGGGGGGAGGTCAGCTTAGCTCGCCCTGTGGGGAGGGCCTGGCATGTGCAGGGGATCGAACCACGGTCCCTGAGAGGCGCCCCAGACCACCGAGCTATCTTGCCAGCCCTCTTATTTATTTTTGAGTAGTCTTTTTAAAGATGTATCAGAAACTATAATAAACAAGTAGAAAAGAATTTCTTGACTAATACAGCAAACTTTCTGTTGACTGTATAGTTTTAGAAAAATCCATAGTCTTTTTCTTTTTTAAGATTTCAAGACTTAAATTGGTACTCTCAAATATCCAGAAAATAAGTAGGAATTGAATCTAAACTAAAGGCAAAAATAATGAGCCAAATTATGAGGACAAGACTTGCGGTTTAAGATTTTTCACAAATGTATAATTTTAGTTTATTTAGACATTAAAAATGTTTGAAAACATTAAAAAAAATCTGTGCCTGCTTGAACTTTTGTTTATAACCAAAGATTTAAACACATGAAGTAACTGTTTTTGGACTATTTGCGTTGATTTAGGAAAATTTCAGGAATAAACAGAAGCTGCAGTTGTTTGAGATAGATAGGGAGAACCTCTTTATGTTGCATAGGCCATTTCATCTGGAGAATTTACTGCCTAACATAAAACAGACTGCTGTACCATTCCAGACCACTACCTTTGGCTTCTATCCCTGATTCTTCTCAATTGCTTTTAATTTTTCTTCCTTTAAAAATCCAAGCCACTGACTGTAGAGATACACTGAGAGACCCTCACGTTTCCATGACAAATGGCATCCCGTTGGAGAGCCCAGGCAGCTGTTTGAAAAACCATGTGTTCTGCTTTCAATACAACTTTATATTTGAAAATGATTTTTATAATGCTTAAAAATTTTAGAATCTGAAACATTTGCACATTTCCTGGTTGTTGAAGACACTGAGATTTTTAAATAAGACAAAATTTAGGTTGATGTGGGACAGAAAGGAAGCAGTGTCAAGATTTTTACATTAGAGGGAATGAGCTAAACACTGGTTGAAAACTACTGTCTATCTTACACTTATGTCTAGGATTTTTGTTGTTACTTTTTCTTGTCATGGGAGTAACTGGATTCAGGACAGAACTGACATTAGCGTGTTTCAGAGGGGAGTGGTATCTCTGGTTGAGGCTGAGAGAACTTTCCTAGAGATCAGAGGTGATGTGAAAATCACCTGTCCTCAGCTTTTTCCTCTAAATCCATTTCTCTTCCCATTGCTGTCCTACAAGTCAATATTTTAACATCCAAATCAAGTTATTCCTCTTCCCAAAGTTCACTTCTTGAAAAGCATACTGTCAAATTCAGATATGGACTAGAGAAACTGATTCATCAGTGGCTCTTAGGAATTGTTGCACCTCAGAAGGCTTTTAGTAACTTAAACTCCTAGCCCTTAGAGATGGAGATTTTTTGGATTAAAATGCTTCATTTTTGCATGCAAATGAGATATCTTTTTATTTGTTTGCTCCCTCTTCAGTCCATCACTGGTCTCCTATGTGTTTCATCAGTGACACAGGAGAAATATAGGAACTCTTTAGATGTAGAACTCTTTTTCTTTGGTTATTCTTAAGTATTTTATAAAACTTCATAGTTACAGGTCAAACCACATTTCTCTTACGCATTTACTTACTGAAAACTCCTATGTAACTCCAGTGAAACAGAATAAAACTTGCAGGCAGTCTAAAAGTGAATTAGATAATCCTAAGGGGTTTTTAACTTTATGTTTCTCCTCTACTGGGCAAGCCCATCATCTTTTTCAGTTGACAGTTTGTGGTCATGACTAGCTGGTGGAGCCATGGATAGATTTTGTAGATAATGTTTTGTGCTAGGATGGTTTATTATTCCTCAAAGAACATAGTTTTAGACTGGCCCCACAGCACTTGAAGGGTGAAAGATTCTTAGGATAAAGATGTAGAATATTCAGATTCACACAACCAAACCCATAAGCCCGAAGGAATCTTAAACAGGTGTTGTTTTATAGATGATGTCTAAGATCATATATGATTGCCATACTTTCCCCTTTCAACCTCCCACTAAAGGAATCTCAAATCACTCATTGTAAAATTTGTTTCTCCAAACATGATCTGACAAAAACTCTAGTAGATGGTTGAAGGAGTTAGGAAGACCACAGTTGCCATGAATGCACGCAAATGGCCAAAAACCAATGGTGAAAATAGTACCCATCTCAGATTCTTTAGACACCTTTTGGACAGTATCTTTTCACCCACCACCCCCATCTTCAACAGCTTGATTACATTCCCTGGGGAATTGTTATGTCAGGCTTCCAAAAGAAGAGATTTGTACATTGTATTTGGCATTAAAGCCAAATGCTCATATATATTTTTAGGGTGGATATTGTCAATATTTTTCTATAATGTTTTAGTATTTTTATTTATTGAAATTTGTGTAATAATCATATACAGTTCATAGAATTAGTACATTTATTTCGTATATTGATTATACTGTTGTAATTTTAAAACAAAATTGTATTTATTTGTCTAAGTTATTGATAAGTATTTTACATATTGACTGAATAATAAGGGAGACATATATTTACTATATTCTTACAGTTTAACTCGCCATCTAAAGATTCTCCCAACATTATGTACAGGAGGTATCTTATTGACATTATAAATAAAAGTAGAATTATTATAGAGTAGAGATTTTTCAATGTAGTAAAATAATCATAATTCCATGCTACTATATATTTTAAGATACATGCTGATGAAACTCATCAAGTTAACTTTATTATTTCTCAAAAATTTTATCTTTGAATGTTTAGACCCATTTAGAAATGTATGCTTAATTACTTTCAATTCTTCTAATAATCAATAGCTCATAGGAAATTAGCTATCAATAATATGTAACTATGTAATTTGAAGGATATATATCAAGAATGTAATTCTCTGTAAGACAAACTGTGAAAAATTTCATTTATATGTCATGGATTTTGCAGTAGGATTCATGTATATTCATCCAGTTATATTCTATAATACTATCAATTTGGCCTTTCTGCTGGTGTGGGATGTACTTGTAAGTGCGTGTAGCCTCTGAGAAAAATTTTCTCAGGAGAGGATAAAAATTTATAAATATACACACATGTGATGGTAAGTGTATTTTTAGATAAAACCCTCTAATTCTACTAAACAATAACTACATTAATGTGAATGGAGGCAAGTTTTAGCTTCTTATATCTTTTAGATCCCAGCAAGCAGCCAGGCTATCTCAATAGTTTAAGAATATAAACCAGGGAAGAATCTTACTCAAGCTTTCAGAGTTATTTTAAGTGAACTATCAAGAGAATTTCAGGTGTCAGTTTTCTTTATTACTGTGTACTATGTAGAGAGTAATGCAAATATACATCAGTCAAAAAAACCTATTTAGAGTAAGTACTTTCTTCTTTTGTAGTTTTTAAGGAAGACAGATAAGGTAAATTTACTCATCATAAAAACAAGCAATAGTTTACATTATGATTCTGAAGTCAGATAATGAAAACTCCTTATTAACTCACCATTTCAAATCCATTTTCAACTTCAATTCACATTGAAGTCACCAAACATTTACTCACCACTGGTATCTTGCTCTGCTTCTCAATTACTAGAATAATATAGCAACTTTAAAGAAAAATATAATTAAAGCTTCCAGAAAAATATAAAAATTTGCTAATGTATAGTTTATTACTTTTAGAAATATGTAGGAACACTCTGATTACTTTCTTCTGGGAGGCATCAAAATGTGTGTGTTTCAGTTCCATTACTGAGGTTTGGTTTCAATATTTAATTTCAGTTTTTTATTAGAACTGAATAATTATCTTACATTTTTACTATAAGAAATTCTTATTTAATATAACTCCTCAGTATATATTTATCCATGGAGGTTATTATTGTAAAATATTCAGAGTTCAAGATATTACATGTATCACATTCCTATCTAAGTTCATACAAGCAACTGATATTTCAATTTACTATTCTTTATTCTAAGCATTCACTGAATAAATGCTTAATTTCTTATCATGTTCCAGACACTAGCCTGAATTCTAGGGATTTAAGAATTTGCCATTCAATGAGATAGTTTCTCCATGAGGGGTGTAATACTATAGAGGCAGGTTTAAGTGGCCCACTATGTAATAAAATACTACAAGACAAGGTGACAAGATTTATACAACATGTAACAGTTATTGTGCCATCAAAGGAGGCATCTGGATGTTTTCACAACGAAGGGTTTCTAAAGCTTGTTGTTTATGTCTGTCTCAGACTTGTGATCCACTGAGGATTCACACAGAAATCTTCTTTGCCTAACACTAGAGAGGGAGGCTGAGCTGTACTTCTGGCCTCAAAAGCCCTCAGCTGGAGCGTCTCATTCCATGACAGTGATACCATTAATATATATTGTTTATACTACATGTATCCATTTTATATGCACCATATAAAACAATTTTCTAGAGAAAATTAGTCCTTCTTTATGTGCTTAGATACGCTACTAGGATGTAGACTCAGTGTTGGATCACAGATCCTGCCAAACAAAAACAAATGCATGGTGAAGTGTTGACTTCTCTTGCTAGATTTAGAGGTCAAGATAGATCAGCAGCTTCCCAGGGGTCATGATGCCGCCTGCTGTCTATTCCTTAGCTTGTGTTCTTTCTCAAGATCTAAAATGAATTCCAGCAATCTTGCCCAACTTGGAAACAGTAGGGCAGACAGCTGTCACACAGCCCACAAGAGGCTGGGAAGTAGGACCCTGCTGGAGGAAATATGTCCAGTTATAATCTCAGGGCTTGTTCTCATAGAAAAATCTCTGCCTCAGTTATCCAATTAAAAACTTCAGCAAACAACGAAGCAGTTTAAAACACTGGGTGTGTATGTTGGGTTACAAAGTAAGTCTTTGTACCCTATGTGGAGACTATGAAAAAGCCAGGCAGGTGCTGTGCTGCTGAGCTACAACCCCAGCCCTGGAACAGTTTTTAACTTTATCTGATTTTCCGTCATCTGTTATCAGGTTTCAAGCTTGAGCTTACAACTATATGATTAGAATATGTGGTTGAATCATCTCCAATTTTTGTTTCTTTATGTGTGAAATGAAAATGGTAATTTTATCAACTTTGTAGAGCTATTGTTGGAATTAATAGATAATACAAGTGAAGAACATGGTCTAGCACAAAAGTACATGTGTGTTAGCATAATAAATCAAATAATAATGTATTTGCCTTCACATAATACTTGATCTTTTGGTTCTAAATGAATTTAAATCTGGTATATCCAGATCTTACACATTTGGATTGGTGGGCTGCCCTTTGAGAATGTGAAGATCCAGGAAAACAGATCCCATATGATCTGTGGAGATAGAAACCAACTTTATGTATGGGACATACAGAGAGACAGAAGATATCTGAGAGCCTCTACAATTGCAGGCTCGATATGATCGGTTAGTGTTAGAAGACGGAGGCAAAGCTGTGCAGTACTAGGTGTGTGTTCTGTGAGGCTCTGGAGCACGTTCCCCTCTTCTGCTTGCCTCTTCTGCTGTTTGCCTCCTTGGTGATGTACCAAAGCACTGGGATAAGGGATGGACAGCAGCAGCTCAAGTAGCAGTCTCCTCCCTGCTTTCTGATTTGCTAAGCAAATTCCAGATGTCTTATTTGCTAATCATGTTATCATCCCCAATGCTTAATTATTTTCTGTAGGGAAATAGAGTTGTTGGAGGCTTTCAGGAAATTAAATTGAACTTCAAAAGCCACTTCTACATAACAATTAACGTATTGAAATGGATAATTCCTAAGGGTTTCTTGCTAGATGAGTTTACCCACTTTTTTTTTCTTTTAAGAGGTGTTCTAATTTTAAATAGGGAATATATTTGTTCTATTAACTGGAGATTATATTTTTTAAAGTTAGGCACATTGAAGCTTTACAAGTCTAGTGAAATAGTATGAGGATGACTAGAGCCTTTGAAATAGACCAACACTGACATCTGTGGAGTAGGAAATTACCAGGAATTATCCTGGGTTCTGTATTTGAAGAGAACCTGGGTCACTGAAAGGAGATGCCTTTCCTGTTCCTTCAGCAAGAGGTAGTCTTAGAATTCATACAGGAAAAATGACAGAGATTGACCTACATGTGTGTAAAAAGATGAATTTCCAAGTAGCAAGTGGATACAAATTTTCTTTTCAACTAGATTCTGTGTAACCTTAGTACAAACATTTTCTGTTCCATGTTATTAGAACAGAAATTTTAGAAACCTTATGATTGTTCACTGTGTCCCAAACATTCCTACTCTATGTATTCTTATTTGCTCTTTTTTACCCTTTCAAGTTGCCTTTAAGTGTTACAATTTCCAATTTTCCTGCACATGAATATAGCAGTTCATCTCCACTTAAAATGATAAGGGTACAGAATCTTTCTTTGAATACTTTCCTGTAACTCCTTTAGAAAGGCCTTTCAGAATTATGAGAACCACAAACATTTGTTAATAACCCAGTGCCTTGGTAATTTTTTCCTTGTTGCTGGGACAAAATACCCGACCCCCAGAATTAAGGAAAGAAAGATTTATTTTGCTCACAGTGGAGGTTTCAGTCCATACTTGGCTGGCTCTAAGGCAGAGTGGCACATGGCAGAGGGCAGCTGCTCATGGTGGCAGAAAATAGCAAGGAGCAAAGGGAGACGCAGCAGAAGCATTTCCTAGCAAGCCTTCTCCCTTCCTTACAATGTAATACACATTATTATTCTCCCCTCCTTACAATGTAACCCACCCCAGGGCAGGTGTAACACTCACACCCATAATGCCAGCATTGGAGTATAAATTAGTCACAAACTCTAGAAGACTGCATGAGACTTTGGGGGAACAACTAGACACAAACCATAGCACCCAGTATTGTCAGGAGCAATCAAATTAATCTAGAAAAGGCATGGAAAATGTGATCAGAAACATTGCTATTCTCAGACCAGTTCTGTGAATTGCAAAGTGTTCAACCTGAGACAATTTACTCATACTTTGGATCTCAGTTCTTATTTGAGGAACAAGAATTATCTCACCTCACTTCACTGGTTGTTTTTAGGATCCGATGAAGTCCTTGGAGATAGGTAGTCTTCAGAAGGATCATTTCATTTTCCGTTGTCCTTAAGATTTTGTTATGGAGTTGTGGAACAATAGGTTATCTGTATGGTCTGCGAGAGTCTATCTGCTGCATGCAGAGTTCTGTGTGTTTATTGACTGCAGGTTTTGGCTTCTCTAAAGCTGACACACAAATTGAGACGGGTTTTTATTTAGAGATTTGAGAGGAGGAAAGGAGGCAGGCACCTGTAATTATAGTGGCGCTGATGAGTTGCAGCTGAATTGCATAGTATGTTAAGGTTTTTCTGGGCCGTTTGGCTCGGATATTGCTGCAGAAATTCAGGAAGTAGCCCAGTATCTTATTATGAAGTGTTTGTCTTTCTATTAGTCATCTTAACATAATCCTAGAATCTCCATGCATGTACAGTAGCTCTTTTCTTGCTGTTGGTAAAAGAGTTCATTCTTTATGAAGTGATCTATGCTGAATCTAATAACCTTTTTGAGGACTGCATGGAACTAGATTATACACAAGGGGTGAAATGAAGATGCTTTTTCCACTGACATTTTAAAATCTTGGACTCTGGTTTCCCTGATTAGAGGTATTGCTCTACAGCTGTCTAAGTCTCTAAACTTTGCAAATGACTGGGCCTTGCTTCTTTAGTTTCTCTCTTCATATTGGTTATAAAGTTGCCTGTGTGGTTGATCTGTTAAGAGGGTTCTTGGCAAATGTTTGGGTTTTCTTTGAGACTGATAATTGGGCAAGTGAGGAAAGAAACCTCATTTCTTTCTCTCTGCTAAACCCCTTTAATCAATTTTTCTGTTCCTCTTTCCCTAAATTTTTATGACAGAAGCTTAATACTCTCAAAATCAACTGAAGGAGGAATAGAATTCTAAACAGCATCAGCAAAAAAGCATCTATAACACCTACAAGGAATCTCCCAATCCATGCTATTTTATTTTATTTGACTTATTTATTCATTTATTTATTTATTTTTGTGGCAAGCTTAGCCCACCTTGGGGGTGGGGCTGGCATAGCATGTGGTGCCACAGATTGAACCATGGTCCCCGTGCGCTCGCCTAAGCAGGTTCTCCAGACCGCTGAGCTACCTCACCGACCCTAATGCTGTTTTAATTTTCCTTCATTTATTTGACAGGCCCAGTAACAGAGTTGTGCAACATACAAAAGAGCTCTAAGATCTTTACTGGGGCATTTTCAGGGTACTATTTCTAATATTTTCATGTTTATCTGACTCTGCTACCCTTTACAGCAGGGGTGAATCTAATTAGTTGTACCAAGAAGGAAGATAGAAAAGTGTAAGTTTTTTATAGGTCCTACAGTGTGCTTCCCCTGACTTTCTTCTTCGGACTCATTCTGGTTAACAGCTGTAGTACTTTTTCTTCTTCCTCAAGCTAGAAACCAAGCTGATTTACTCACTTCTCTTACTTTGGTTTAGCATGAAAATTACTCTCTATGTAGTTGTAAAATCAATTCTCATCATTCTTCTTCCTATCCACTATCCAATTGTACTTCTGCCTGTAACCATCCTTTTCTCAGTGTAGCCCTTTTCCTTTCTGTGTAGCTAATAGCTTTACTCAACAACCCAAGTCTCAGGGAGGCCTGTGCAGGTCCAGGGAGGGATGGAGACATTTGGGCCTTCTTGTGAGATCTGAAGATAGCTGAGGTTCTGAGGTAGAGATTTGCTGGAGCTACAGTGTCCATATCTAATAGACTCTAAATCAACACATAGGTATAAGAGGGCTGGGTGGATTTAGACGGACTGTGGAATATGTGTTTGCACTACTACCTCACTAGAAGGGCAAATAATAGTCAAGTAGTACTTTGTATGTTATATACTTTTGTCCGCAGTATATATTTATTCTCTGTAATCATTCTATGAAGTAGTTGCTGTTGATCTCCTTTCATCAGTGAAGGAAGAGGGAGCAAGAAAGGCCGATGAATATGTCCCAAATGCCCCAAATTTTGAGGCGTTTGAAGTTGGTTTAGATTTCTGACGTTGTCTTGTGCTCTTTTTACTGTGGCAACCTTTTGCTGAACTTGCTTGAATTTCACCACTGTTGGATCAGAATGTGGTTGTTGGAACGAGAGTGGGTGTTGCATGCAGTATAAGAACGTCTTCTTCAGAAATAGCTCTTCCTTTGAAGCAACTCTCAAAGCAGCCATTCCCAATTCTAGTTTACATAGTACAAAGTGAGAGCAGGTAGGTGGGCATGGACCATTTTATCTTTAGAGAGCAGATTAGTGTCAAGAGAGTACTAAGGTGAAGTTAATAACAATAATTGATACTGTCTATTGAGTATAACCCAACACAGGTGGAACGCAAGTGTGTCCTTTCATTCTGTCCTTAAAGCAAGTCCACATTCCCACTTCATGGGGAAGAAAACTTAGTCTTCAGGAAACCAATTGATTTTCCTGGGGCTTCACATCTAAAAAGTGTCAGAGTGAGAATTTAGTTCTAGGCTTGTGTGGGTGCAGAGCCCATCTTCTCTGGTCTACTGCATATTCTCATGTTGCCTTTGGATGAGAATGAGCTCAAGAGGGCCAGGGTGATAGCTCAGTAGCATAGGCGCCTGCTTGGCAAGTGCAAGGTCCCCAGTTCGATCCCAGAACCACAAGAAAAGAATCAGCTCAAGAAAGAGAATAAATGTCTGCCTTACATTCAACCATTCACGCAGAGCTATGAATTCATAAACATATTACTTTGAAGAATATGAAAAATACTGCTGTTTGAGCATTTTGGGTCAAGAAATATGCCTTGGTAACTTGCAATTGTGGTCTCTGCAGTAGCAGAAACAGGCATGCCAAGGAACTTGTTAGGAATATAGATTCTCTGGCCCCTTCTAAACCTAATATACCAGAGACTGGTTGGGGGTATTGGGCTGGCCATCAACTTAGACTTCTGTTTATCAGTGTCTGTGTTAACGAGGCTCGATTCTGATAGTGACCTGTTTATGAACTATTGGGGAACTCCACATATTTATGAGAAGGTCACATGCAGCCTGTCTGTGCCACTTGCAGTATGAGCCCTTGGTGTAGTGGATGAACAGAGATGGCCATGGATGGCTCTTGCCCTCAGGGGATTTATGCCGACCTGGAAGAAGCAAAGCTTTGAGAAGTACACAGATAAAGTTGGTAATGCTTTTCTTGGTACATTCAGATATTTTTCAATGTGTAATATAGATTACACCTAAATAAATTTTCATCACTTAAAGGTATCCTGAATTGAAACTGTGCTTGATGAATCTAAAGCCACTGAAGGTCATAGTTTAGCAGCACAGTATGCTGTGTAGTATCCGTGGTTGTGAGGCTGACCAGGAGACACTCCTCACTCTTGCTGCCTGGCACCTATGGTTACCACATAGAGCTTGCAGGGGAGGATCAAAATTCAAAATTTTGATACAATTTGTACTGGGTTTCTGTATGTTCTGGCACTATTAATTAGTTACAAAAATTAGTTGCACTCTTGTTAAGTCATGTACCTTCTGTGTGTTTTATTTGGTTCTGGCTCTTTGCCCATAGCCTGGAATCTTCAGGAACAAAATTAAAGTGGAGTGAGCATTATCTTCCTGTCACCTGCATGGGCATAAACCAAGGAAACAACACTGACTAGGGTCTGGCATATGGGAATAGAGGCTGGCCCAGAGCCCAAGAGGGGTCTTCCTCCTTGCCTGAACCTGGGGCCCTTCAGAAATTCCCAGACACTTACTCCCCTTCACTTCCCTCATCCTGCCTGCCTGTGTTATTCGTGGAGGACAAGGTGGGATAAGGAAGGGTGAAATGAGTCTACAATTTCATCTGAGCAAGTGAGGAGTGTTGGATGTAGGGGCTGGTCAGCCTTTACCAGCTGGCTTAATGAGGCCATAATCTGCTGCTACCCCTGCTCTGAGGAGCTCTATTTCTTTTGAACAGATGGCCAGGACACAGAGAGCATTTCTTCCAGAACTTTGTCTTTTTCCCTTGGAAAGCTGTTCAGCATGGCATGGAGGATTTATTTCTATGCCTTCAGCAGTGGATGTAGAGGTTTCTCTAAGGTTCAGTCATATGGATAGAAGAGGAGGCAGCAGGTATCAGTGAATATAGGAAGGACAGATGCAGCCTCTACATTGTCTGGTATCCCCTACCTCAGGTGCAGTGCCCCTTAAGCATATATTCATTACTCCTTTGTCATCCCAGAGGCAGAAAGGGGGTGGTCTTATTATCCTGCTGTTCACTGAAGCACAGAAGCCCTGAAAGTTAAAGAACCCCATGTTAGCTGGATGGCTTTTCAATATCAGAATTGTTTTAGTTCATTCTGTCTTGATTCTCTAGTAGATAACTTTCTCGAAAAATATTCAAGTACATGTTCTGCAGCTTCATCAAATGCAGCTTATTATATAGCATCACTTGGCCTTTTGTGCTATCACATTTCCCAGGAAAAGGGACATTTGTTTTAAAACTATGACAGGATCTTTATGCAATGTCGAGTAAATATTAAGTACTGAAAATCATTTAGATTTCCTTCCTGACACTAGCAACAATTTAGATGGTGGAATCAGAGCATGAAGGTATACAAGAAGAGGGAGAATGGCTTGGGGCAATTGATGTTTTAAGTACCAACCACACTTTTTATGACATTAAAGTGTCACACCTGTTATTCATATTTACTTTGGATTAAATCGCCAAGTGTAATTCTGTCCTTGTTGTAGAAAAACGAATTCACATATAGAAAGCACACCGGTTGTGTGCTCTGTAGAGCTGAACCAAATGCATAGTGCACATAAGGAGTAGATTCCCCACCACTGAGGACTGCGTAGTGCGCCTATAATCAACACAGGTTTTCATTCAATTGATTGAGCTATATTTTCTCTGATTTTTAACTGAGGGGAGGATATTCTAAAGCTTATAAAATTAATGCAGGCTGTTCTTGGCTGGTATTATTTGCTTGAACTTCAGGACCCAGATTCTTCTCTTTGCCCGAAAGACAATTTTTTTTTCCCTCCTGAAGTCATTCAGAATTTCCCAGTGTATGCTCAAGTATCACATGCATAATTCATTTTCCTCACTGTGCATTACATCAATTAGCAAAGCTTCTGTCCAGACTCCCCTCATCAGGGAAGCTAATTTGGACCTTCTTTACAGTTCTGATTTCAAAATGTTGAGGAGTTTTGTGATTTATTGATAATGTCCACTTTTTGTTTTGTTAGACAAACACTTCAGATGTACAGTTTCATTGAATTTGTTCTTGGAAAGAAATAACTCTTAAGCTTTCACATTTATTCAAGCATTACTCTCAAGTTTAAGAAAAAGAGATAAAGAAAAACAGATGGTTTTGAATATAAATTAAATTTCCTGTTCATTAATAGCTCCTTACTATTAAAAAGAAAATTAAATTATTGCAATTTAAATAAGCATTCTCCCAGAATTGTTGAATTTAAATTTAACCAAGACAAACAATTACGTGACTATACGTGTGGACGTTGCCTGGAATTGTGTGTGGAAATTTTTATATGTTTTTCTTGACTTGCAGCGCACTTTTTCTTTAGGTTCTTACGGGAATTCCTTGAGCCTTCACACAGCCACCACATCTCCGTTATAGCTCATTACCATATGGGGAGTGTCCTGCCACAGAGCAGATGGCTTGTGCGGTCAACACATGGTGAAATAGAAAAGTTTGAAGGCAGTGCTGAGCAGTCAGTGGACTCCCTCTGTGGACCTTTGTCTTTGTCTTACTCTGCTTTAGTCAGTCAATAATCCACCAAAGCAAACTGCTGAACAAATTGAGCCCTGGTAGCTGTGGTGTCTCAGATACCCTTGGATTCCCTAATTCGGGTTTCAGTTCCTCAGTGACTCTAGCACACAGAAGAGTATAATGGTAGACTGACTTGGTACTGAATATTCAGTGGGTTTTGAATAAGCCTGTTCAAGATAGATGAGGCAGATAAGCTTTTTCTTAGATATGCTGTAGGAAGCCCTAATTACAAGTTTTGTACCTACCTCTATAATGCTTTCTCTAATGGCTGCATTGTGCTGTAATCCCACCAACAGTATGTGTTTCAGTTTGTTCACATCCCTGATATTTTTTCTTAATGTTTTAAGTCCTCCTCCTTTTATTTCTCCTTTTCCTCCTCTTCTTGTTTATTTCATTGAGACACCATCTTGCTAAACAGCCAAGGGTGGCCTTGAGCTCACTCAGGAGCCCAGCCTAACCTCAAACTCACAAAGACTCTCCTGCACCAGCCTTTTGAGTGCTGGGATTACAGGTGTGTATCTTTTTGATACTCACATAGTGTAACATGTGATCGTATTTTTATTTTAATTTGAATTAAGTATGGAGTTTTTTTTAGAGCACTTATTGCTCTTTTATAAACATTCTTTGGAGAAATGTATGTTTATGTGTTTTTTTTCCATTTTAATAAAATATTCTTACTGCAATTGAGTTGTTGTCTGTCCATGTTTCTTCCCAATTCATGTAATCATGCATTTTGTCTCTTATTTGTTCTTTCAGTTTCTTACACTACTGAGACGCTATGATGTTTACAAATATGGGTCTGATTTATTTCATTTGTGAGTATGGTCTTGAGTTTGCGTCCATTCACTCATAAAAGTCTGGAGGTTTCACTTCTTTATGGCCATGGAGAACTCATTATTAAAAAAGCCCCATATTATTTGTCTACTTTTTGGTAATGGGAATTGATTTGTTTTTAACATTTACCTACTCCAAATCATGTTGTTATAAACGTAGGTGCATATATAGTTCTATGATATGATACTTTGTATTGTTCAGGCAAGATAACCAGAAGGGAAGTTGAGTTACATGGGACCTTTAATTCTACTTTTTAAATGAATCTCCACACTGATGTCCACAGTGGTTGTACGAGTCTACACTCCGATCAACAGTGGAGTAGGGTTTCTTTTTCCTTCACAGCCTCACCAACATCTGTTATTGCCTGTTCTTGATGAAAGCCCTTCTTTCTGAGGTAAGATGGAATGTCAGTGTTGTTTAATTTGCATTTCTCAAATCACCAGTGAGTTTGAAATTTTTTCCACATATTTACTTGCTTTTTGTATCTCTTTATCTAAGAAGTGTCTATTTATCTCAGGTGCTCATTTTTGGATTGGGTCTTTGAATCTGGCAGTCTGATTTTTTCCAATTATTATTTATTTTCATTTATATATTTGGTACATGGTCTCACTGCACACCTTGGATTTGTAGTGATCCTCCTATTTTCAGCATCCCCAGTGCTGGGATTATAGGCATGTGCCAATATGTCCAGACTCTGTCAAGACTCATCGTGCCCTGGCATGAGCTGGCATGGCATGTGGGACTGGCAATTGAACCCTGGTCCTTGCTCTTGCCAAAGCATGCAATTGGTCTGCTGAGTTACCTCACTAGGCCTTTCAGTTCTTTATATATGCTGGTATAATTTCTTTCAACAATTTTAGATATCAGTTCTTTCACTGAGGGATAACTAAGTATAATATTTTCCCACTTTGTGCATTGTCTTTTCATTCTCCTGGTGATCACTTTTGATGTGTTAAAGCTCTTTAATAAGGTGAGATGCCATTTGTTGATTCCATGTAATATTTCCCTTGAAGTCTGGGTTTTGTTTATGAAGTCTCTGCCTACATCTATGACTTCAAGACTTCTGGGTACTTTCTCTTTCAATAAATTTAGTGTTTCTATTTCAATATTTAGAATTTTGATCAAATTTGAGTTTAATGCATGGTAATAGACACAGGTCTAGTTTTAGTCTTTGGCATACAGAGAGCCACATTTTCCAGCACTATTTATTAAAGAGACTATCTATCTGAGAGTGAACATATTTGACTCCTTTGTAAAATTTAAGGTGACTGAGTGTGTTTGAGGTTGTGTCTGTATCTTCTATTTTATTCTAGTGATCCTCAGCCCTGATTGATTGATTGATTGATTGATTCACTTATTTTTTGCCAATGCTATGTGGATTTTTATCATAGTAGAGTTGTATCATTTCAAGACTTGGATTGTGATGCCCCTGATTTATCTTTGCTATCCAGTATCTTTTTTTTTTTTTTTTTTTTTTGCTATACTAGGTCTTTTCTTTTCATAATGAATTTCAAAAGGAATGTTTTTCTAGATCTGTGAGCTAAGCTAATGTTATTTTGATTGAGATTGCCTTAAATTTAAAAATTACAAAGTGGTTTGGGGAGCATGGCCATTATATTGCTTTATACTATTCAATAGGAAGGTATATCTTTCAATTTTCTGATATCCTCTTCAGTCTCATTTTTTTGGGTAATGAAAGTTTTACTGTAAAGATATTGTGCATACTTTGTTAGACTTATTTCTGAGCATTTCAGCTTTTTAGATGCTGCTGTGAAGTGTTTTCCCTAACTTCTCTTTCTGTGAGGTTTTGCTTGTGTAAAGGAATGCTACTGAGTTTTGAGCATTGAATTTGCATCCTACTATGCTATTGATGACTGTGCTGTGGGTATTAAATCTACAAGCATTTTGGTGAACATTTGGGGTCGTCTACATAGAATATTTCATCAGCCCCAAATAATAGTTTTACTTCTTTTCCTGTCCTTATTCCCCCTACTTTTTTTTTTCTTTTAACTAATTTCTCTGGTTAATGTTTCCAGAATGTTGAGTAGGACTGGTGATAAGATCCATCCTTGTCTTTTTCCTGATTTTGCAGTGAAAGCTTTCAGTTTCTAACAATTTAATGTGATGATAGCTGTTGGTTTGTCATAGATGACTTGTTTAAGATTGAAGTAAAGGCCATCTATTCAAAATGTTTGTAGGGTTTTTGTCAGGAATAGGCATTAGACTTGTCAAATGCATTTTCTATATTTATTGAGATGAGCATGCGATTTGTAGTTTTGGTTCTGTTAATGTGATGCATTAGATTTATTGATTTGCATGTATTGAACCATCCCTGCCTTCCCAATGGTAGATCCTATTTGGTTATGATGTATAATCTTCTTGATGATTTGCTGAATTCTGTTTGCCAGTATCTGATTAAGGATTTTTACATCCACATTCATTAAGGAAATTGGTCTATAGTTTTCTCTTGGTTGTGATCATCTCTGGTTTTGGAATCAGAGTACTATTTGCTTCCAGGCATGATTTTGGAAGTACTGTCTTCAAGTTCTTTCAAGAATTTCAGTATTAGTGACATTAGTTCCTGTCTAAATTTCTTGTATAATTCAACTGTGAATTTGTCAGGGCCTGGGATTTTCTTTCTTTCTTTTTGGCAGAATAGGGGATTGAACTTGGGCCCTTGCACTTGCCAGGCAAGCACTTATTTTACTGATCTATCTCCAAGGCCCTGGGATTTTCTTTGTTGGTAAATTTTTCATTATATTTTCAATTTCATTGGCTGATATTAGATGACTTAGAATTTTACATCTTCACAGTTTAGTTTTGCAATTCAGTTATGTATAGGAATCTGTCCATTTTTTTTCTGTATTTTCCATATTAGTATATAGGTTCTCACAATAGGTATTGAAGAGCTCCTGGATTTTTGTTGAATCTATTGTGATTTTTCCCCTTTTGATTCCTAATTGCTTGAATTTGTGTTTTTTTCTTTGCTCTTTTTGATGAGGTTGGCTAATGATTTATCAATTATATTTGTTCTTTCATAGAACCGAGTTTTCAGTATATCGATTTTTTTGTATTGTGTACTTGGTGTCGCATTAATTTCAGTTACTATCTTTATAATTTCCTCCTTTGTATTAGCTTTGGATTTGATTTGTTTTTATTTTTCTAGAGGTTTGAGGTGCAACTTTTCATTGTTTGAACTCATTTTATTTTCCTTATGAGTGAGTTGGGTGAACTTGTGTTTTTAAAAATTTTTTAAATTTTATTTTAGGGAATGTCTACAGGTTGTTCAGGCTCTCACTACTAGATTGGACTCAGTAGTGATCCGCCTACTGACAGCCTCCTGGAATTACAGGAGCGCGCCACCACTCCCAGTCTCAATTGCTGTCTCAGAGTACCCCAGGAGTGGTGCCAGAATGGCAGGCCTGGGGATCGAACCCCCAGCCCCTGTACCTGCTTTGCTGTTGCTTTAATCCTCTGAGCTATTTGGCCAGCCCATCAACTTGTGTTTGATACATATTTACGGTTGTTAGCTCTTCTTGGATTTTTCCCTTCAGAAGTATGTAGTGGCTGTCTGTGTCTTTTTTGATTATTTTTGTATTAAAGTTTATTGTCTGCAAATAGAATAACTACTCCCACTTTTTTGTGGGTTCCTATGGCATGAAGAACTGTTTTATATCCTTTGACTTTTAGTCTATGAATTTCTTTTTAGTGTTTTTTAATTTTTTAAAAAAATTGTGTATTTGGTGCAGAGTCTCACTATGCAGCTCCAACTCATAGTGATCGTCCTGTTTTTAGCCTCCCCACTGCAGTGCTTATGGGCATGAGCCACCCACACCTGGACTTGGTTACCAGGTCAGCAAGTCTGGGGGCAGTGCCAGCATGGCATGCCATACTGGGGATTGAACTTGGTCCCTGTGCTTGCGTAAGCAGGCAGTTAGTCTGCTGAGCTATCCTGCCAGTGCTATGAATTTCTTTAAAGGTTGAATATGATTCTTGAATGCAGCATGTTAAATCTTGCTTCTTGATCCATTCTGCCCATGTTTTCTTTTGATTGGTGAGCTGAAATTATATGTATTGATGGTTATAATTGATGTGTATTGGATTTTATTTTTCATGTTTTCCTGTTGTTCGTTCCATGCTTTTCCTCTCTTTAATTGCTTTCCCTGCCTCGTAGTCTTTCTGTTTGTGTTCATGTATTTATGTTCTACATCTCTTTATAATAATCTTTCAGAGCATTCTGTAGAGCTGGTTTGGCGGTCATAAGTTTCTTCAGTTCTTTATCACAGAAGTATATTATTTCTTCATCAATTTTGAAAGACAGTTTTCTGAGTGACATCAATCTGAGTTGAAGACTGATTTTCTTTGGAGTTTGAAAAACCTGCCTGCGAGCTTTCTTTGATTTGATGGTTTTTGTTGAGAAATCTGCTATGATTCTGGTGGGCTATCCTTTAAATGTGATATGATTTTTTCCTTTTCTCTAGATTTCATATTTTGTTCTTGTGATGAAATACTAGAATTTTGATTATTATGTGCCTTGGCTTAGATTTATTTTGGTCAATGCTATTTGGAGTTATGTATGATTCCTTTTTTCTTATTTATTTATTATGAATGTATGTATTTTTGAGATAGGGTCTCATTATTCAGCTTAGGCTGGCCTTAACTCACTCTGTAGACCAGGGTGGCCTCAACCTCGCAACAGTCCTCCTGCCTCAGCCTCCAGGATCCTGGCATTACAGGTGTGCACCATCATGCTTGGCCTTGCTTCATTTATTTGTGTGCCAGATTTTTCATTCACCTTTGGGAAATTTTCTGCCATTATTTGTTCGAAGAAGTTTTTAGTGGCTTGTGTGCTACCTCTAGCTTTCTCACTGATTCCATCAGTCTTGTGTTTTTTTCTCTGCTTAATCTTGTAGCTGTTTGTTTGACAGTCTCTTTTTCATCAGAGCAAACTAAGTATCTGTAGGCAGATATATAAAGAAAATGTAAAATAACATATAATAGAATATTGTTCATCTTCGAAAAGGAGAAAATCCTGGCTTATGTGACAACACAGAGAAACCCTAAAGACATTATTCTAAGTGAAAGATAACAGTCACAGAACAAATACTGTGTGATTGCACTTCTATGAAGTATTTAAAATAGCCAAATGCATAACGCAGAGAGTAGAATGGTGGTTTCTAGGAACTGAGGAAATGAGAAAATACAGAGTTGCTTGCTTTTTAACAAGTGTGAAGTTTCAGTGATACAAGACAAATTGCTTCTAGAAGTCTACTGCATAGCATTATGCTAATAAGCAACAATATTATACTATGCACTTAAAATTTTGTCAAGAGTATATACCTTATGCTAAATGTTAGCACCAAATTTTAAAAAGAGGAAAAAATGAAGGCCTAGCAAGATATCCCAAAAGTGGTTTTAAAAAAATGAGCTTTTATTTTTCACAGCACTTGACCAACTTGCATACTAAAGGATGCTCAATGTGTATGAGGAGACAGGAAAGGCAAATTGAAAACTAGTGGTATGCCACTTCCTGTTCAACAGCTGCCAGAAAGAGAAGTGCAGCATCTATTGCTGTACAGGAAGTGTGGCAGGACTACATTCACTGCAGCTCTTTTGGAAAGCAATTGGGTGGTATATATTTAAGTCTTCAACATACAAAACAAGTATTATGAATCTTATTGTGCCCAGACTTTGTAGGTCAAGGATAACAATTAGACACATCACTTGCAACACTATTGTACAAAAAGTAGGTATGTTAATAGTAACGGTAATGTGCTGTGCTCATGTAACAGTGATTTAGCAAATGCTTGTAGTAAATTTATATGATTGTATTGTATAAAATGCAGAAAATTGATATAGTAAGACATCTCTCAGAAAAGCAACACCACGAATAACTGTTGATAGCGTTTTAGCATACTATTTTCCATTTTACCAATGTGCATCTGTTTTTAAACTTTTATCATGGTTATAGAAATTTTTTCTACATTTTCCATTTTGTACTATATTACAAATGTAAGGCATTTATTAACATGATGCGAAGATAAAAATTTTAAATAAAGTGCTATATATTTATCTTTAAATAAGTTTTTGCAAGCAAGCCTATATGTTATAGGCAAATTCTTATTTAAGACTTGTTTTCTCTAGCCTTGTTCCCTTCCCCTCTAGACCTTTAAATCTAAGCATTCCTGAAGAGTTCAGTCCTATCTTCTAGTACCTGGAAAGTGGCCTTTCGAGGACTGAAATGTGTGCTGAACCTCATCTTGTGGTCTCAAACTGGCTTTTCCCAGGGGATTTGCTCTTCTGTTTCTTTTCTGCTGCTGCTGATGGGCCTTTCATTCTTGTAGACTTAAGTGTTCAAAGGCGTTTCTCTTTTCTTTTCTTTATTGGCATCCATTGAAAGATGGCCATAATGTGATCGCTAATGAATTGCTTTAAATATTATAATGTCCAATTTAAGTCTTTCATGTTTTCCATCTTGTCTGCTTGAGAAGCATATGCAATGTGATCTGGAGGTAGATCTCTTGGGGTGAAACTGCAGTTCTCTCTGCCGGATATTAGCTATATAAGCTTGGGTAAGATTCTCCATGTTGTTCTTCATCCTTTATCTGTAAAATATAAAATGTAATAATACTTAACTCACAAGAACATGGTTAGGATTAGCATGTGTAATATATGTCTGGCACTTAAAAAGTATGACCCTCATCATATTTGACTCCTCTTAATCTCAATGTTTCTTCTCTTTCTTGCCTCCCCCCTCAATGTGTGCATTGTTTCCAGATTAATTTTTCTCAAGTATAGTTTTACTCCTCTCTTCCTCTCACTCTCAAGTGCTATGGTTCTCCTTGCTGAGTGAAACCCAATTTCCCACTCTTGGAGCATTTTAAATCCTACATAATCAGATTTCAAGATCTATTTCCAGTAGTTCCCTGTGCTCTGGACATCTCAGCCCAAAAGCTTTTTTCCCATAAAAGGCCTAGTTCAGGGATGACAGGTAATATTTTTAATATCCCATAAGGTACCCTCACAAAACACTAGATCAGATGGAAGGTTAGAACATCAAGCATTACCCTCTTAGCTGCTATACCAGGGCCCCACGAAAGAGGTCCGTGTAGGACTTTGGAGACCACAAGATGACGTTCGGCACACATTTCAGTCCTTGAAAGGCCACTTTCCAGGTATTAGAAGACAGGACTGAACTCTTCAGGAATGCTTAGAGTTAAAGGTCTAGAGGGGAAGGGAACAAGGCTAGTGAAAACAAGTCTTAAATAAGGTGGGATTGAGACACACCCTGGGGGAGGGTGGAGGTGGTGGTTAGTGTGGCTGCATGGATCTCAATATTTTAACGATTTCTGTGGCTGAACTGAGGCATGCCAACCAAATGTCAGCCCCACAATGGTGTCGCTTGTCTTTCCTCCTCTTGCACATTGGACTTGTTGAAATATCAACACTTTTAAAGACTAAGTTCTTATTGCTCCACCTTACTGAGACCATTAGCACTTCCAGATAACTCTGTTACATGTTTGTGTGCCCTTTTTGTTGATATTATATGTTTTCCATGTAAAGAGATGGTTCTTGTTTTCCCTTGTACTGTATGCTCATGAATTCCAGTTACCAGTCCTAGATTATGGCACTATTTTACATTTGTGCATGTTGTGAGGAAATAAAAGTCTGAGATTTTTAGCACAGTTGAGGGATTTTTTTTTTTCATGGGTTCAGTTATGATTTTTTAAAAAAAATTATTCATTTTAATGAGAAAAACAAGCAATGAGACAGTTTCAAAACAGGTTAGTAGGATAGTTACAATAATTAATACATTGCATATTGTTGTCTTCATAGTGGTTTTTCAGAGGACAAGATGCAGACATGATATCTTATCTAACCAATATTAGTGCAAATCTTTCTTCTCATTGAGCAAATAGAAAGTAGCTGCATATCTATCCTATTTTGTATATACATATAAGTTTTTTCACTACAAAATGGCCCTTTGTTTATATCCCCTTTTTTGTTTTGTTTTGTCAGAGATGGTTGTTCCATTATTGTTAAAGAAGCTGTATTTGGAGAAGTCTTTAAGGGCCTTTTCATACCTGATGCCAGCTCAAATGTTGTAGGTCCTTGAATTCAGCAAAATAACCCAATATAGTCCAACAGTCCATAATAGTACTGGGTTATAACTAGAACTGGCAATTTTCTGAAGTTGTTGACTTGAGCCCTTATAGCTCAGCATATTATATTGCACTATTTTTTATACTTTATAGTTATACTTTTCTGGTGGATGATTAAGATCAAGTTAAAGAAAGACCTACATAACTAAAATTGTATCTTTTGTATCTGACAAATCCCCTCAGGACTTACCCTGAAACCATGTAGATCTTTTATCAGTGTTAAGCATGTGGATGAGTCATGGCCATTGCTTGATCAATTTTCTCTCTGTGAAAGCCTGAGAGAATGTTTTCTCTCCTTGTGACTGTCCTTAGGCACACTCTACCTCATCAGTCACTATTTTCTGTGGCCCCATAAAGTCCTTGATCAGAAAATTTGGGGGGCTGGGGAGATGGCTCAGTGGAATAAGCACTTCCCTTGCAAGCCCAAGGGCCTGAGTTCAATCCCCAGTTCTGCCAAAAAAAAAAAAAAAAAAAAAAAAAGAAAGAAAAGAAAATCTGGGATACCACTGAGTTATGTCACAGCACAGGTTCTCTTATGTCCTGAGTCCTCACTGACTTTGAAGTGCTAGAGCCAAAATATTGGCTATTCTTGTAGCCCCTCTTTTTCTCTTTATTCTTGGTGGGCAAACTTTAGTTGTAAAACATCCAGAACTTGCTTAATGATATTATTACCCTATAGTCACAGTTAAATAATTAAATTCAGTGGTGTGATAACTCAGTCTGCCAGTTGGTCATTCTGTCTTCAGTCTGCCTCCTTAATGTCCATCTAGTCATGTGTTATTAATTCAGTGAACACCAGCAATTCACAGTTAAAAGATATTGATAGTCTGTGTTGTTGTGGAGCATGTGGGCTGTTGTGAGAATTTCCACGGGCAGCATGAAAAATCTTTATAAAGATAAAATCCGTTGTCTATAAACAGAAACCTTAATGATTTTCTTTAATGTGATCAAGACCACACACCAGAACTTCAGAATTCTCTTCCACTTGGTGGTTGTCTTGTTATCAATCCTTTTGGCTAGTTTTACCTGGAGTTCTTCAGTACAACTTTCATTTCTTGACATGTACTTTTATATCTTTCCATATCTAAGTGAAGAAAATGCATTTATGTCATTTGTAGCTATTTTTGTAGCAATACATGAGAACAATGAGATTGAAGCTTGTTAGTTATCAGCAGAGAAGAAAAAGCTTAAAGGTTTGACATTTAAAAAAAATTAGTATTGGTAATACAATTTCTAAACTGTTGGTAGAATGTTTCTTGACTTTTAAAAGACTAGTAGAAGTTTTGGTATATAAGAAAATCAATGTGAATTAGAAGAAGAAAGTACAAATTATATATGAAAATTATTCATTTTTAGCATTTAAAAAATCTCTACAGGTGATAGTTTAAAAATGAATGAATATAATATCTACCAAATCCTGGAGTTTAAAAGCCGAAAGGCATTAAAAGTTATTACTTTCAGGGACCTCATTTTTTTCCTAAGGCATGCAAGTGGCCAGCTTATCCCTTAGTCCTGTCTTGAGGTGTGTGGCAGCCACTGGACTCTGGCTCTCTGCTTCCAGCACTATCCTGGGGTCTATCTCCGCATCATACTGTCATTCTTTGAAATTCCTTTTGTGACTTTTTCTTCTTTGCCTTTACCCTCTTCTCTTCTTCTTCTTGTTCCTCCTCTCTCCTGCTGGGGACTGCATTTAAGGCATTCACATGATAACCATGCATGAGACTTTGGGACACTGAAATTCTGAGGAAAAAAATATTATTATTATTATTATTATTAATTATTTTGGTGGAACCAGGGATTGAACTCAGGTCCTTGCGCTTGCCAGAGAAGTGCTTATTCATTCCACTGAGCCATCTCCCTGGCCCAAAAAAGTTATTGAAGGATCAAATGCTTTTCAGAAATTAACAACTTCAAAATGTTTGTATTTGTATCTCAACTCTAGTTTGTGTTACTGAATTGATAATGTGACGCTATTGCCTTGTAAGCTTTTTTAGGTACAGCCAAAGTCAGGGTATCTTTAATGTCCCCAATGACATCTAAGTGGCATATGTAAAGGGAGCTATACCTTCTACACTCAAAATACTGCACAAATAGCTATTTACTTTTCATTCCTAAGTCAAGCACCACAAGAATCTTGATTTTAGGCCTGGCGAGATAGCTCAGCAGACTAAGTACCTGCTTAGGCAAGCCCGGGGACCAGGCTTAGAGCCCCTCTACCCAGTGCCACACAGCGCTGCCTCTGACCCGGAGCACCTTGAGCCAGCCACTAAGACTGGGCATGGTGTCGCACACCTGTAATCCCAGAGCTGGGGAGGCTGAAAACAGGAGGATCACTATGAGTCTGAATTGTGTAGTGAGACCTTGTACCAAATACATTAAAAAAAAAAAAAAAGGTCTTGGTTTGACTTTATAAGCAGCAGGGTAAGAAGCGCATCTTATTTGCAGATGAATAAGATAACTTATATAGGGCCCAGAAAAATCATAACTCTTGTCAGTCCTCAATGTTTCATTTAGTTTGTAATTAGAGAGAGATGCAACTCACTCACTAGGAATGAGCTATCTTTCTTCTCTTCTACAGTATTTAGTGTAGGATAATTCACAGCTGTGAATCAGAATGATAGCATAAGGGCTTCTCAGAGCTCTGATAACAGACTGAGAATTATCTTGGCACAGAAACTAATAACAGTTAGTACCCAAAGCCAAAGAAAAAGTGCTAACTGGATAATTAACATCTTTTCTCTCAGTGGCAACCTGGAAAAGTTCTTGGTCTGGAGCCATAAAAAGGTCTTTAAGAAGATGGGAAGAGAAAACAGACTTGCCTATGTAAAGGAAGCTCTCACATTAGGTGTGAACTTGGGGTGTTTGTGCATATGGGGAGCAGAATGTATGGTCAAAACAAAGTTAACAGATGCAGTTCAGGGAAAAAATGGGATTTGCATTAACTTGCCCATGTGGAAAAAAGGAATATTCATTTCAACTTTGTGGCAGGACCTCTATGAGTAGAACATGCTTTATCAAGAAAGTAGTCTTTTTTTGGGGGGGAGGGGCTATTCTAACAATTCTTTGTGAAGAAACATACAACAATAAATTTGGTTAAAGGGCCTAAAACTTGGTAGGACTTGCACATGGTAATCTTGTTGTGTAGTGTAATCCCACATATAGTTTTCATCACATGTGGACACAAGGTTTGGCAAATTATCTAAAATTCCATGTGAAGGGGCTAGGGAGATGGCTCAGTAGAATAACCGCTTCCCTGGCAAGCACAAGGACCTGAGTTCAATCTCCGGTTCTGCCAAAAGTAAGTAAGTAAATAAATAAATAAATAAATAAAATTCCATGTGAAAAATGCTTCAGCAAAATATAATTACTTGTTAGAAAGTAGAGTCTGTTTTCCCTTACTATCTAAAGATGAGGTACGAGAAACCTACTTTGAGAAAAGTTTTAAGAAATTAATATGGTTGCACATAATAAGACTCCTGGGGCTGTTTTATTGCTGCTCTTCTCCTTTAGACTCTGTCCAGCTCCCTCCCAGATACCCATTCTCTTGGGACTCACTATATAACCTAATCACATGGAATTTTATTTAGTGTGGATTTTTCTCTTTTCCTTCTTCTAGGAGTAATTGTTTCCTGTCTCATTCATTAAATTCATAGTTACTGGAACACTGTGGGGCTTGACTCTGTCCTGTGTGCTTGCAAGAAGGTCTTCCAATATTACAATCCTAATCCTTGTGCCTTTCTTGATGCAATTATTCTTATAGACTGATTTGTACTATGGTGTCAGTTGGAAATGTTGAATTAAGTGATATTTCCATTCCAGATAATACTCAACAGTCCATTCAGTAAATATTTTTTAAATTCCTAACTTCAAATGGAATTACACAGATTGATCAGGTTCAACTTCATACTAGTCTACAGGAGGAGACTGATATTTTTTAGTAGAAATCAATCTTTTTTTTTGAGTCAGGGTCTCACTCTGCAGTTCAGGCTGACCTTGTGTGCATTTTTATAGCTCGAAGGCTGATTCCAAACTTGCAGCAATTTTCCTGTCTCAACTTCCTGAGTGCTAAGAGTACATGGATGTGCCAGCACAGCCTGTCCTAGGGCCAGGTTGGCATGCCTGGGGAGTATAGGACTGGCATGGTATGTGGGTCCAGAATCAAATTCGGGTCCTTGTGCTTGCCAGGCAGGTGTTTATACCTCTGGGCTATCTCCCCAACTCCTAGAAAGCAATCTTTACATATACTTACACACTCCTCTTTTGCCTGTTTGGAATTAAATCAGTTCTAGTCTTCAAATCCATCTGCCTAGGGTGATAGGAAGAGGTGTTATAATTTGCCAGGAAAAAGATCAAAATATCATTGAATTTCTATCACTCCAAAAGAGAATGATAGGAAATATTAGTAACCACAAAAATTGCACGTTTTTTGGAGACAGGATAAGGCAATAAGGTCACAATGTAGTTTTGAACTCTCCTATGTAGCCAGGTTGATCTCCAATTTGTGATGAGCATCCTTCTTTGGCTGAGGTCACAGGCATGTGCCACCATGACTAGCTTGGACTATTCTTCATAAACCATGTTCTACATATCTTTTTCTGCACTGTGACAAGTTAACAACAAATAATTGACTGCAACAGAAAAAGCATTTTCCACTAATAAGCCTTATTATATAGAGAAAATGATATGCAATAGGGCTAGTGCATACTTGTAACCCTAGAATTGAAGGTATCCAAAACAAGAGAACTGCAGGCTTGTATGTGCCTTATATTAACTGCTTTCTTCCTTGAAGAGATAAAATATCCCATCCCTACAAATTACAGGAGGAGAGGTTTATTTTGGCCTATCTCTGTAGCCCACTGTTGTCTGGCTTCAAGGCAGAGAGAGAGGCCTGGCAGAAGGGGTTAAGTAGAGAAAAGCAACTTACCTCATGGGACACAGGAAGCAGAGGGTGAAGAAAGGACCTAGAAGGGAGATGTGTTCTTCCATGTCACACATCCACTGACCCACTAATCTGCCTAGAACCCAATTCTTTTTTAAATTTTATTTTATTGAAGTACAAATATCAATGAGACAGTCTTAAGATACCTTGACAAGATGGATTTGATAAATTAATACATTGCAAACTGTTTTCATGTTTTGGTATCATAGAAGGTGCATACATGATATTATACTTACAGACATTATTACAGCAGGATGTCTCTTATCAGTAAATTAAGAGTGTAGCTGTTTATATGTCTTATTTTTTATACCTGAATTAGATCAAGATTCAATAATTAATACTGTCTACCTTGTTATTTTCCTAGTGGTTGTCCATAGTACTAGAAGCCAACATAATATCCTGTCCAACCACCATTAGTGCAAATCTTGCCTCTCATAGAATTATGTAGAAGCATGGCATTATCTATCCCAACTGTACTGTCTATACACACACATCTTGATTCTTCCTTTCTATACCCCTTCCTTTGTCTACACCCGTCAAAGATGGGCACTCCATTGTCATTCAACCAATTTAGGTACCTGAACTCGACGACACAATCCAACACAGTCCAGCATTCCACAACAATAGTGAGTTATCTGAAGAAGTTGTTGACCATAGCCATTTACAGCTTAACTTATTATTATGGCCCCACAGTGTATACCTCATTTTGATACTGTTCTGCTGGATGGTTAAGACCTAGATAGAGCAAGACCTATATACCAACACATGTACTTTTTGTTTCTTATGAGGTCAGTGAAGTCCCCTCAGGGTTTATCTTGTAGTCCTGTACCTTATTCTGTAGATCCTTTGTCTGTGTCATCCATGTGGATGAGTCATGGCCAATGTTTGACCAGTTTGCTGTCTATGAGAGCCTGAGAGAAACTTTTCTCTCCATGTGACTCTCCCCAGGCACACCATAGATCATCAGTCTCTTTCTTCTGTGTCTCCATAATCTCCTTGATCAGAAAATTTGGGGCACAGCTGAGTTTCCTGATGTTACAGTACAGGTTCTCCTATGTCCTCAGTCTTCGCTGACCTTGAAAGGCTAGGTGCAAAATGTTGGCTAGCCTTGTGACTCTTCTATTTCTCCAGTTTTCATCTGTGAATGTAGGTTGTTAACCATCCAGAAGAAAAGCTGATTAGTATCGTGCAGCATATGCCATTCACTTTGCCTTATTGGACTCAACTGATTTTAGTTGTTGTACATTTCCATTTGTATTTCTGCTTTTCGCTTCTTATACTAGGGAGGCTATATGATATTTACACATGTGTGTCTGGTTTATTTCACTTATGAGTATATGTTCAGGTGGCATCCACTTCAGTATAAATGCTTCAAATTTATCATTCTTAACAGCTGAGTAATACTCCATTATATAGAAATACCACATCTTTTTCAACCATTCCTCATGAGATGAACATCTTGGTTGTTTCCAAGATTTTGCTATCACACATTGTGCTGCTATAAACATAGGTACACATATATCACTATGATAAAATGTTTTCAGTTCCTCTGGGAAAATTCCAGTAGGAGGATAGTCAGCTTGAATGGGATTTCTGGTCCTACTCTTTTGAGGAGTCTCCACACTGACCTCCACAATGGTTGTACTAGTCTACATTCCCACCAGCAGTGAAGAAGTGTTCCCTTTTCCCCACAACCTATCCAACATTTGTTGTTGGTTGATTTCCTTATGATAGCCATTCTTTCTGGAGTGAGATGGTATCTCAGTGTTGTTTTTATTTGCATTTCATGGATGACTAGCGATGTGGAGCATTTTTTCATATATTTATCCGCTTCTTTAATTTCGTCCTCTGAGAAGTATGTATTCATCTCAGATGCCCATTTATGAATTGTGTCTTTAAATTTGAGGGCCCTGTTATATTTTAGTTCTTTATATATTCTATGCAGCAGACCTTTGTCTGATTGCTTATTAGGAGTTTTTCAAAATTTGTGGGTTGTCTTTTCACTCTGTTGACAATTTCTTTTGATGTGCAGAAGCCACCTCTTGACAAGTCAGCTGTGATGCCCAATTCCCATTTGCTTTGCAAAACCACCCCTAAAGTGTATGAGGATGTGTGAGCTGTTTTAGATCTACACAGTAATACTCAGCACACATGTAACTCTTTGCAAAATGCATTGAATCCATCCCTAAGCGTTCTAAAGTCCCAACAGTTTCGGCATTGCTTAGAATCCAAGACCAGTGTCTGCTCTGATCTTTAGAAAAAACTCATAAGATATGAGTGCCCATAAAAGTAAATATAAAATACTTCCAACGTACAGTGGCACAGAATAAATATTCTTATTGCAGAGGGAAGAACAAGAGGGTAGAAACCAAGGAACCAAAGCCGGTGCGAAAACCAGTAGGGCAAGTATTAAATCCTGTTGCTTCTTGTGTATCATGCAGGAAGTGTTGTGGTGACATGTGAATCCCAAATGGTGTGGATGGCTCCCTCAGCTGCAGTGTTGTGGGTGATTGTTGCTCTCAGAGTTTCTCTATTGTGTGCCTTTGCTCATTCCTCGTAGTTTGTCTAGACATTTCACAATTCTGGCTTGTCCAGCTTGCTGAGGTATCCACTGCACTTGTAGCTCCACACTCAATAGTTCCTCACACTTTCCTTCCAGGGCATACTGCCTGTCCACCCCAGCCTTCTTCTTCCTAGTGGCAGTCTGAGAGGAGCCCTCTGTGGCCCTACAGCTCTTGCTGTCTGCATACCTATAAAGCCAACACAATATGAATGATGCTAAAGTTGCCCACTAATGCCAGCAGTAGCCAGAGTTTGCTGAGTTTCTAGATGGCTTGGTCAGCTTTTCTCCCTGGGGCTGTCTTCACAAAGCAAAGTGTTTCACTTTTGGACCCTTGAGTCTGTGAAGGGCTATGGAGATTGCTGATTTCTGACATGCCTGTTCCCTCAAGCCACGTTTATATCATCTTGATCCAAAATATTTAGCTTCTTTTTAATGGTACCCTTTGCAGCAGTCAACCTTTCCTCTGGTCCATCCTTGTAGGCATTTTGTTTCTGGAAAAAGTGAAAAGATTCTTTTTCAACAATCATGCATTATTTCATACATTTCTTAGTAGGACAGTTCAATAATTAATACATTGCATATTGTTGTCTTCTTAGTGGTTATTCATAGTACAAGATGCAGATGTGCTAGCCTGTCCACAAACACTATTAGTACATTCTATTCATTGAATTAATAAAAAGTAGCTGTGGGCCAGCAGTATAGCTCAGTGGACTAAGAGCTTGCTTAGGTAAGCGCAGTAGTCACGGTTCGATCCCTGTTTCTGCATGCTGCGCTGGCCCTGCCTTTGGATGTGCTGAGCCGGCAGTGGAGTCCGGGTATGGTGGTGCTCACCTGTAATCCCAGCACTAGGGAGGCAGAAAGCAGGAGGATCACTATGAATGTGGGCTGCATAGTGAGACCCTGTACCAAAAAAAAAAAAAAAAAAAAAAAAAAAAAAAAAAAAAAAAAAAAAAAAAAAAAAAAAAAAAAAAAAAAAAAAAAAAAAAAAAAAAAAAAAAAAAAAAAAAAAAAAAAAAAAAAAAAAAAAAAAAAAAAAAAAAAAGAGAAAAGAAAAACCTAAAAAAAAAAAGTAGGTGTATGTCTACCCTATTTTGAGTATAGAGATACAAAATGGCCATTTAAGTGAGCATTTTGTTTCTTTTCTATACAGAGTTGGACAAAGCCTTCAACAGAAGCCATGCCACAGTTTGAAATTTGGGCGGCACTGAAATTTCCTCTGGCAAATTATCTAGTCCAGTTCTCTATAATCCACAGTCTCAGAACATTACAAAATGTAGACACAATTTTTTTCTGAGTATGATACATGTGGCTTGGCATCCAAATGTGAGTAGAACCTTCGCTATCTGAAACTTTCTGAACCTGGACTTTCCTATTTGTATTTTCTATCAATAAACTGTTCTTCTGAGCTATGGCCAGAACCTCCCATCAAGCTCAGCTTGTAGCATTTCAAGATTACCTCTGCAACTAGTATTTCCAAATCTTTCCGAACTGCTCTTCTCAAAACCAGATCAGAGGCTTCCTGAGAACTCCATGAACAGTTTGTGTCAGCAAGGCCTTATATTTGGTGCTGAAAGCTCTTAGTTACTATCCTTGTTGCTGGAAGAAAATACCCAATGCCTAACACATAATGGGGAAGAGAAGTATTGTGGGTCGTGCTTTTAGTCCTTAGTTATCTGGCTCCCAGGTCGGAAGGAATGGACGATGAGCGTGGGCGAAGGAACACTGCTTACCTCATGCCTGACAGGAAGCAATGAGAATAGAGCAAAGAGTACAGAAGGGAGATGCACCTTTCTGGATTATGTGACCAATGTCCCATCTTTCCAACCACACCCTCACTGTAGCAGTAAGTCATCTATGTCTCTCCATAACCCGAGCACTTTCTGAAAGCCCCATTTATGAGTACATGAGTATGGGAGGGATTGTTTTAAACTAAGTCATATTATATCTGGGAAACCTAGTGAAATTTTATCTTCAGATAAAAATAAAATACTGGGGATTTTAGCTCAATAATACAGCTGAATGATAGAGTGTTCTTGAATTTTGTATCCAGTACCATATTAAAAAAAAAAGTCACCAAACCAAAATCAAACAAAATGGTTTTTAGACCTTGTGATTACAAGGAGGAGGAGGAGGAGGAGAGTGAGATTTAAATGACATGAGGCCACTTACAGACTTGGAAGTTGAGTGTCTTATAGAAACCTGTTAACTAGTTGAGAGCTATGCATCACTTATAACAGGATGAGGTCACCTAACATAGACGGTATCAAGGGCTTCAGGGCATGATTCTTAATGGTATTTTTTTTTCATAATTTGGAGGTAATGACTACTTTTGGGACTTCCATGAGAATCATACCAAAAGAGATACAGAAAGTGTCCAGTAAAAGGTTTGGCATATAGATAATGGTTGGCAATAGCAACTTGCCATCTTGTCTTTTTAGTATGCATTCTGGCACCACTGAAATAACTTCTTCAGTTCTGAAATGAATGCCTGGCTTGCTGCTTCTCTAGCTGTATAACCTTCAGCAAATTGTTTAACCTCTTGGATTTTCAATTTCTTAATCTATAAAATGAAGATAATATCAGTATCTCCTTCATAAATGGATGATTATGAGAACCAAAAGAGATAAAATATGTAATAGGCTTACTCCAGTTACTTACATTTGGTAGAGGTACTGTAATTGTTTTTATTATATGTGAAAATAGAAGACTTCTACCTTTTCTCTTATGCTATTTCATGTGTCTAAAAGCTATCTTTGATTTATTGTTCTCATCAAAGGCTACCTACCTGCCCCAAGTGTTCAGTGTCTTTCCTTACTGTTCCAGTTTTATCTACTTTATAGTCAGGAGGAAGATATATAATGTTTTTAAAACTCTAAAATAGAGCAAAATACTTAGGGAGATAAGAACTTTTTTTTTTTTTACTCTGAATCTAGAGGTGAGCAGATTGAATACAAGAGAAATCTCCACATGTATTTATCCTCTCTTTTCCTACATTTGTAGTCTCCCAATTAATGATCACCAGTTGCCTATGCAAATTAGCCCCAAGAATATTTTAAGGAACAGAGTCTGAGTCTTCCAAGCCAGGAATAGATCTCAAAATAGTGGTTAGAGATTTGAAATCCCTCTTGAGTGTGTTAGAATAAACAGTGCATGACCAAGCACAGAAATATGGTGGCCTCAAATTTTCCTGTAGCTCCAGGACACAGAATTGTACAGGTGACTTAAAGGTGACCCTTAAATGCAGAAAAGACTTTTTTGCCATAGGATTTTTTAGGCAATGACAGACAAATAGTACAAACAAGGCTTTTATGCTTACTATTGTTCCTGTGGAGAAAGTGGGCCAGTTCAGAATTCTAGAACATTCTGTAGAAGGTCTAGCTGGAGGTAAGAGATAGCAATTGTCCTGGAACCATTTGTGAGGAAAACCTAAAGGCTGGCTTGACCCAGCTTATCTTGTCATAAAATTCTTATAAAATGGTACTTGTAAAATGTTCCTATCCTTAGGCAAATTCAGAATATTCCTTTCTTTTCTTTCTGATGTAACAGGGGATTGAACTCAGGCCCTTGCGCTTGCCAGGGAAGTGCTTATTCTACTGAGCCATCTCCCTGGCCCATTGGAATATTGTTGACAGAGTGAATAATTCAAACATTAAGGCATCTTGAGGGGTCTGATTTAGGGGATATAAAGCTCTCACATTAAGAATTTTCTCATTAATTAATTTTTTCTTCAATTACACAAGCCAAGAAAAAGACAAATCACTTATATATTTTTCTGTCTGACAAGTTTTATGAACCTTGGGTAAAACTCTATAACTGACTATTGACTGTAAATGAATGGCTTGGGTATCACTTTCTAGATATGGAGATTTAAAATATTATGTTATTCTGTCAATTTATGAGAAAAGACAAAGCATTTTGCAAGTGAAGGGAGTTTTTCAGCAGCTTTTCTGTGGAAGGTCATCTGCCGGACACCTGGCACCTGGTGGTGGGCTGCTTTTCTTGTCACAGTCAGACATGTCAGTGGAAGTACCGGTGTGACACATATACTTCTCTACCCAACTAGAGATCATGATTTCTGAAGAAGAAATGAGAATAAGAAATAAACAATATTTGACTTTTTTTTTTTTAGCTATGCTAGTGGAAGCCTGGCTACTTCTGTTTTTGTTTCTAAGGTGCAGAGAAAATTCTGCCAGTTAAATTTGAGCTCCTCAAACAGAGTCTGTATTTTCAAAGATAACAATAGGCTGCTTGGTCTTAGTTTTTAGAGTTAAAATGATTTTCGTTGATATCATCTCCTCTTACTAAGAGTTTCTAAATTAGGTTTATGAGATTTTTCATTCACCATTATTTTGTTTGTTCATTTAATTTTGCTTTTATTGTTTTTTTTTGCGGGGGGACAAAGTCTTGCTTTATAGTTCAGATTGGCTTTCAGTTTACTATGTAGCCCAGCTTGTCCTCAAAAACATGGCATTCCTCTAGTCTCACCCTCCCACCTGCTGGGGATGTAGGTTTGTACTACCACGCCCAGCTCATTCAGAACAAGTGTAGTTTCTGGTCTATTTTTATTTTTTCAATAACTAATACATTGCATATTGTTTTCTTAGTGGTTAATTGTAGTACAAGATGCAGACATGATATTCTGTTTATAAACACTATTAGAACATGCTATTCTGTTTATAAATGCTATTAGAACTTATATATTGAATTAAGAGAATGTAGCTGTATATCTATCTTAACTATTTTGAATATACAGATACAAAAAGATCATTCATTTATATCCCCTTTTTTCTTTAGTTTTGTCAAATAAAAATTATAGGAATGTGAATTCAGCAAAATATTCCCAAATAGTCCAGTAGTCCATAGTAGTATTGGGTTTTCCTTATGTCTGGAAGTGTCAGAAGTTGTTGACTGGAGTCTTTTATAGCTCAGCATAACAATATGGTTTTGCTTCTTATACTTAGGTTTAATACTTTTCTGCCGGATGGTTAAGACCAAGATAAAGCAAGACCTATGTGACAAGAATTACAGTTTTTCTATCTAATTAAGGACAGTCAAATCACCTCAGGATTTATCCTGAGACCCTGTACCAAAGTTTGTGCATCCTTTGTGTCAGCCATGTGGATGAGTCACAGTCATTGCTCGACCACTTTGCTTTCTGTGAAAGCCTGAGGGAATGTTTTCTCTCCAAGTAACTTTCCTTAGGCAAACTCTACATCCTTGATCACTTTCCTCTTTGGCCCCATAATTTCCTTGATCAGAAAATTTGGTATACAACTGATTTGCATGTTACAGTGCAGGTTCTCCTATGTCCTGAGTCTTAATTGACCTTGAAAGGCTAGGACCAAAATTTTGGCTATCCTTGTGGTCCACCTTTTTCTCTAATTTTTGGTCTGCAAACTTAGGTTGTTAACCCTCCAGAAGAGCAGTTTATTGTTATTAATGAACATCCTAGGCTGTTGAGCTTTTAACCTCACTATGTCTGAATATCAAACATCTTAGGCTTAACATGGAGTAGGTATTTTTCATCAGGTATTCATATGTTAAACTTTAAGTCCCTACAAAATATAATGTAAAAAATTAAAATATATTTTAAAAATAGGAATAAACAATTTTATGTGTTTACACGTAAGTTTAGAAGTCTAACCATATACAGCAGTGTAGCAGGACAGTCCCGCATCAGTCCTTTTCCTTTCTCCTGCCTTCATTTACCACCACGTCTTGTTTTTAAACAAACATATACCTGAGAGACAACTTAGCACATCCAGTATGTCAAGTAGCATTTATTCAGAAGACCAGAATGACAGGCACTCCCAGCCTGAAACTACTACTACAAATTTACATCTTCAGTGCAGTTGCTTAGCTCACAGGTATCAGCATATATAGTCAGGATGAGAATCCTTCCAATTCACTGATAGATATGAAAATCTTCTGAAGATTCTGAGGATCATTGCCTTGCCCATCTTGTACATATAACTGTATGGCTTTGCCTCTGTCATGTTTCCTAGCTCTTCTCCCTGTTCTCTGTTCATTGTCTCTGAAACATAGTGTCACTCAGTAGCAGAAATAATGTCTGGTAGCTATTATGAACCGTGGAATAACTCTTACTTTTGTCTGATGCTGGCCTTTTCTGTCATTCAGAGCTGGGTTATGTTCCTACAGACTGACTCTTTCCTGCTTGAACCATACCATTAGGCAGTTCTCCACATTTACTGTGTTATGAAGACATGCAGCAATCATTTTTGACAAAAGAAAACACATAAAATAGACTTTTTAAAGCAGGATATAGTAATCTCCTTATCTCCCCATCCCCTGCCCCAGATATTTCACTCTTACAGCTTTCTCAGTGTGTTTCATTTCTCTTCCACTTTGCAGGTAACATGTCAAAGCCTTTCTTTTCTCCTTTGCTTTCATACCAATGACCAAGAAATTTCTTTTGTGCACCTGATTTACAAATCCTTATCTTGAATTACTATAAACACATGCTTTCTGTAGTTTCTTTTTTTTTTCCATTTATTTTTATTTTATTAAAATACAAATGTCAATCAGACAGTTTCAAGACACCTTAACCATACAGAGTCGATGAATTAATACATTGCAAACTGTTTTCATAATGTTTTGGTACTGTACAAGGTGCATACATGAAATTATATTTACAGGTTTTTTTATAGCTGAATTATATCAAAGATTCAAT